>VMBQ01002091.1:0-20861 GCA_007657795.1 Dreissena rostriformis | reverse complement strand
ATATCATACTGCTGAAGGTACCTAGTAACGAGATAGATATCAAACAGCTGAAGGTACCTAGTAAAGAGGTAGGTATCATACTGCTGAAGGTACCTAGTAACGAGATAGATATCATACTGCTGAAGGTACCTAGTAACGAGATATATATCAAACAGCTGAAGGTACGTAGTAATGAGATAGATAGCATACAGCTGAATGTACTTAAAGGCGATATAGATACCATACTGCTGAAGGTACCTAGTAACGAGGTAGATATCATTCTTCTGAATGTAACAAGTAACGAGGTATATATCATACAGCTGAAGGTACCTAGTAACGATATAGATATCATACAACTTAAGGTACGTGGTAACGAGATAGATATCATACAGCTGAAGGTACGTGGTAACGAGAAATATATAATACTGCTGAAGGTACCTAGTAACGAGATAGATATCATTCTGCTGAAGGTACCTAGTAACGAGATAGATATCATACAGCTGAAGGTACCTAGTAACAAGATAGATATCATACTGCTGAATGCACTTAGTAACAAGATAGATATCAAACAGCTGAAGGTACGCGGTAACGAGATAGATATCAAACAGCTGAAGGTACGTGGTAACGAGATAGATATCATACAGCTGAAAGTACGTGGTAGCGAAATAGATATCATACCCTTAAATGTGCTTGAAGGATAGATATATCTCATACGGAAACGTAGACTTAAATGACGATTGAAATTTATTAAGGGTAAAGAAAATACATAATTTGAAAATACGTTTGTCACTACTTTTTAGACAAGTTTTTACGTCAATGTTAGAAATTATGATCATTTCATTGATGAGCAGTCACATAAATTATATTTTCACGAGAAGCTGAGTCATGAAATAAAATGAGAATGCAATCTTGCAACGAAAGCAACCACAAAAATGTCATGCTTTTACAAAGAATTAATACAATTTAATTTTCTTGGGAATGATAAAAATCTGGTATTATGGTTCAACGCACACTCATTCAAATGAAGTTTATATTGCCGCCAAAGTCGAAGTAGTATTTAACACATATTGACGTTTTATCATTAGATCTACGATAAAAACATGTGCCTGAGTGTTGTTATGTCATTCGCAAAAATGTGTTTGAAAAGACACGTTTTCAATTAAGTAATACATACAATGTCATGCCATGCGTATACTTTATGATCATCTGAATCATAAACTCGTTGTTTCAGATTGCACACATTTATAAACAACATCTTTAAATGCTTTCAAATATCTGGGTAATTGAATGCGTTCATTTGACAATGTGTTTACCTAAGCCGCAACATTGTATGTACCATTTTATGGATGCTATCCTCAGTGTTAAACGATAAGCACTTCGGATTAGGATGAAGATCCTCTCCCCCTCCCCATTATCCTCACCCTAAAATATGATTGCTTCAATTAGAGACGACTGGAACGTGATGAGGATGATCGCCTCCAATCATCTCTATCGACCCATCCCTAACCCCCCTCACCCACCAAATAATGCCTGTCACCTCTCCAAGCCCATATCCCTCAACCACACCCCACACCATTCCCATAAGTCCTAACACCACTGCCCTCATCCCCACCCGATCAACCTCAACAGCATACCATCCTTATAACCCTCAAACCATGTCTCTCACTCCCACCCATTCCACGAAGCCCTCAAGTCTTTCCCCTTTCCTACACCAGCCGCTTTAACCTCCACGCTGTTAGTCCCACCTTAACCCTAACCCCCATACGCAGACGCCGAGAAGTCAATTAGACAGTAAGACCAATCTGATAAAAACTAAAACGTTTGATAAGCGTTGGGGCTCCCGAACACACAGGTTATACGCATATGCATGTTAGACAGATTGACCAAATGTCTGACAAATTGTGAACCTTATCAGAAAATGTATTTGACATGCTGTTCAGAGGCATCGCGAAGTCTGCACACCCAACGACGGTATTGTCACGGTACCGAACTTAACCGGGTTTGGAGAAAAGATGTATTGCGGCCCGGTTAGCTCAGTCGAGAGAGCACTCGCCCTGTTAGCGAGGTGTCCTGGGTTCGAGTCCCGGTCTGACCGCACACTTTTCACAACCCGGCGACAATGGCGCCCATCGGGGACCGTGGCGCTTGCAGTTCTCCATAAAACCCGCCCGTGGGTTCGTCGGGATCAGTTTTACACTGTTCTTTGTAACTCGAGGGGAAATTCCAACTTGGCAGGGGGGAATGTCACGGTACCGAACGTAAGCGGGATTGGTGAAAAGATGTGTGGCGGCCCGGTTAGCTCAGTCGGCAGCACACGCCCTGTACGCGAGGCGTCCCGGGTTCGAGTCCCGGACTGGCCGCACATTTTTCACCACCCGGCGACATTATGAGCTGCACATGGCCATGTTCACGTGTAATATATTTCTTTAAAATAACATTTTAGTATTCAACTTGAAACATATATACATGCGTACTGATCCCATATTTGGATTTAACAGCATATGTTAGACTGTGATTGTTAAATGTTATTTCATGAGAAATTTATGAAGTTGTAATTTCTGGCAGTTTATGTCCGGCGTAGTGTGTCGTGCGTCGTTCGGTGTCAACTTAAAGCTCGCTACCACTTTGTAAGCCATATTTATGACTCTACTTGCACGATGTTTTATATAATCTTGATGATATTTGGTTAGTTTACCAGTTTTTCCCTTGCCAACATTATGCCAAGTTTAAATCTTGGTCACGTGTGTCCAAAAACGAGATAACCATTTTTAATCTAAGAAACCTTGTTATCACTATTGAAGCCATGTATACATATACAATGTATTGAATAAGTTGTATTGTTCGAATCTGTGTCACGTGCGATTCATAACCTAGGTAACCATGTCAAATCTTAGACAAACAGCTCAAAAACATTGAGAACTCAAATTTAAGACTCAATATTGATTTAAGTTAGTCCGAATCATTACTTTGACAATATTAATGCCAAGTTTGAATATCGGTCACATGTATCCCAAAACTATGCCACCAGTAAAATCTTAGGAAAACCTTTTGACCACTCTAGAAGACTTATTTATCACTCATTCTTGATGACTCTATGTCAGAATGTACATGTATATCGTGGCAATATCTTTGACAATTCAATTATGTGTCACGTTTGTCAAAACTAGGTTACCAGGTGAAATAAAACAACAGTTACCATCTGAAATCCACATGTGTGACTCAATCTTGATAAGACTTGGTTAGAATGTTTATCTTGTCAATGTTTATGCAAAATTTAAACCTGGGCCACACGTGTTCAAAAACGGCCCCTAACTCAAATCTTAGAAAAATCTTGTAAGCACTCTTTAAGCTACATATATAACTCAATCTTAAAGAAAAGCTTGGTCAGACAATTTATCTTAGAAATATCTTCCTGAAATATGAATGTATGCGTGTGCCCAAACATTGACTCACAAGGTCAACTCTGAAAAAAAAACACTTGTTACACCATTGGAAGAAACGTATCATGACTCAATCTTGATGAAACTTTGTCCGATTGTGTATTTTGGCAATCTAAAGAAACACATGGAGAATGAGTGTACGTTCCAATTTTTTTTTTTTAATTATATCTTTTTTATATATTTAGGCAAAGTTACAATTTTGGTCACATGTTTAAAAAATTGGGTCACCATGTTAACTCTGAGAAAAAATCTCGATTATATATGTTTCCCTCCGCTTTCGTTCCAAGCATATGCATGCCCATCTGCATTTCCAAGGTTGTAAATAGATAAATTCTACGTGTTAAATCGATCTTCAAGATCTAAACATACTACTGTGACTGCTTGATCGTGTTTGATCTTGTTGCGTTGGTTTTCGTCTTCCTTTTTAAACTTAAATGTTCTGTGGACTCTCTTTCTACCCTGTCTGATACCGTTCACGTTTTCACGTGTTTTACTCTGTGTAATTGCATTTCTAAAATCAAAACCCAGTAACCCTTGACATCATTTAGCTTATAAGCCTAGTCTGAGGCTGCTCCAGGCAAAAACTATACAAAGGTTTCCCAATCACTACTTACACCAATGTCTAGGTTTTGTATAACTATTGATTCAAAGAGGTAACAGAGCCATTTAGCTCTTTGAAGTGGCTTAATCAATGACTTGGGAAGCAATACTTTCGTCAACACTACCATCATGTATTTCATTCTCAGACATTCCGTCCCCAACATATCCATCTAGTCTACAACTGTCTACAACTATCAGAAGAAACCTATCACTTGTATCTGAGCCTATCATAGTTTGAAGACGTTAAATTTCTTGAAAGGTGACCAAGATGACCTCTAAATGCTGCTTAAATTTGAAATTAATGTTTAAGCACAGATGCCTTATAAAAAGTATTAAACTTCTTAGGTAACTGTGATCCGTTAATATAGCTTTCCCATCAGGGAAATACAGTGGCGGATAAGCACCGTGGAGGCCCATAGGCCGTGCAACTTGTGTGGCCCACGCCTCAGGCTTACTAGAACGCCAGTGCCCAGTCGATTTCACTCGTTTAATTTAGTCTACATGTGCCAAGGCTGGCAAGACATAAAATGGCACAATGTCCTTTTATAGTTATAAAATGTCATTAAAATACCGTAATGCCAATACGACATTAAAATTACTTATTTTTAGTTTTCGTAAACGACATTATAATTATTAGATAATTTGGCTAGTATTCCATCTATCCGCTTCCGTATCCACATCCGTATCCGCATCCGTATCCGCAAAATCATAATACGGACGCTATATTCCATTTATCCGCATACGTCGAACGTATCTCTCTATTTTGGTCTCTGGTTCAATGTACTTGAGAAATTAAACGAACAAGGACAATATGCCACTTTAATTTTAAAGGCGCCAAGCATGCGTGAAGTAACACCGCTTCCGCTGGTGACGTCATTGACGTCAAACATGGCGTCACAGTTGAAACGTATGACGTCACCGGTACGGCCATGTGACGTCCCATCATTAATGGACCAACATCATTCGACAGGTCTTGGTGGGCTCTACACTTATGCCACGTCGCCGAACCTCCCAGTGACGTCATTGACGCTACGAACGACATCAAAGTTAAACCTTATGTCGTCGTCGGCACGGTCTCTTCCTCCTCCTCCTCCTTCTCCGCCTCCTCCTCCTCCTCCTTCTCATCATCTTCATCATCATCATCGTCGTCATCGTCATCATCATAGAAGAGTATATGATGGGACGTCATTAAGATTACTTAATCCATGTGCTTGCATTATGAGAAAAGCCGCATTAATGACACCATATGTTATTTTTTTCTCATTTCATATTGTTACACTTTCTATGCTCGACTTACCATGCGAATCCCGCCGTGTTCTGAGAAAACTGGGCATAATGCTTGTGCGTAAATTGTCATACCAGATAAGCCTGTGCAGTCCGCACATGCTAATCAGGGACGACAATTTCCGCTTGTATGGAATGTTTCGTTTAAATGATGTCTCTTCTTAGCGAAAATCCAATTTAGGCGGAAAGGGTCGTCCCTGATTAGCCTGTGCGTACTGCACAGGCTAATATGGGACGACACTTTACGCACATGCATTATGCCCAGTTTTCTCAGAACACGTCTCATAACTTTTTATTCTTACAACCTCTCCTCTCGCTCAAAAATAAACCATGGCCCTGGGATCACATGACTTATATTGATTTATATAGTAAACACTTGAAACAATCCTCTTCTCTTAAACCGCAAGTGTTAAGGGTCAAATGTTTGGTGTGAATGTTTGAATATGGTGGTGTTCTGCTTAGTTTGGTTTAAAAAAAAACTGCTGTCAAATTCGGTACCACCATACTTGTGTGGTATGTATGAATGAATTAAACGTTTTTGTTTAATAAATTAAAACGGAAATAATGGAAACTATAACTGTAAAGCCACAGTCCCATACAGATGCCGGATCAACGCGGTTTATGTCCGGGATGATCCGGCATGTGAACCGTGTAGCCGACGTGAAGCTCCGTGTCGATCGGTGAAGGTCTTGGGACGTCCGGGAATGTCCTTGGTGCTCGGGGAGGCCAACACGGGAAGTGACGATCCGGGATCCTGTCCGCGTGGGCGCCGTGTTGATGGCGTGGTGCTGCCGGGTTGGTCAGTGTGTATGCCATGCTGTCATCGGCGTGATTGTCTTTGGAAGACCTTCGACACTCAAAAATCCAAAAAGGCCACAGATCGTCCCGGTTCTTGATCCGTGGGGATCCGGGGCGATCCGGAACTGCCGTGTCCATCCGTGCTTATATGGGACCGGTGCTTAACCCAGAGTCCCACCACCAACAGCACCACCGCAGTATACAACTGTGTGCATGTGTTTATTGCAAAAATATGTTACCATTGTACAGTTATTTCTTTATTTTCGATCATCAAATAGATGTTGTATATTTCTGCGTTTCACTGCGTTTATTTATTATATTAGGAACCGTAAAGAAAAGTTACGGACAAACAATTTAATAATACAATTTATCTCTCTTTTAAAACCATTCATTCGATTTCGTAAATCGTGTTTTTGGTCAGAATAATAAGTATTCGATTTAAACGTTTCCAAAAAGAAAATGTGGTTAATATTGCATTCAGATACATACATGGGCGAACACAAATGAAAGTAACATATTGTTAAAAGTATTTGATGAAAGTTGTCATTGAACTGAGAGAGGCGTTTATTAAATGTTGACTTCACTAGATGATTATTAGATGACTCCTTTCACCCATTTATGCCTAGTGGACTTTTCCATCTTTCTAAATTGGATCAATTTATTTCCAAAATAAGGGATGTCTAGTATATTTATTTCTATATTGAGAATATTTCTTACAGAAATTCCTTTAAGCAAACAGCGTAGACCCTGATGAGACACCGCATCATGCGGCGTCTCTTCTGTGTCTACGCTGTTTGCCTAGGCCTTTTTTTTGTAGACACTAGGCATAAATAGGTTAAAAGCTGAAATAGTATCATCGATCTAATCTACAGTTTCAGTTGTAATCGATATTTACATTATTTCATTTGTGCGCTACGTGCGCTATGTATCGGAACAATTCAAATAAACGTCATTGTTTCATGTTGCTGTGAACCTTAGTTACTGTATCAATATGTTTTGTTAAAACGTCAGAAGCCAAGTTTACCCCAGTACGATTCGCTTTTAACATAATTATGAATAATAGAACATCTCATGGGATTTTTGTCTCATTCTGCAGGGAAATGCATCCTTTCAAACGGAGCGTTTTTTAAACACCGCAGCCAGTTTTCGTTATTAAATATTTACTGTAATCCGTTCGCTTTTGTCACATTTACCATTGATCGCTAAATTGATGTTTGCTTTCATGTTTCCAGACTTAAAAAAAAAATAAAATAAAAAAAATCGAGTTTTTAAAGAGTAGAGTATTTCATAATGGCTCACCAATAAAACTGGAAACGAAATTTGGTCAGCCCATTCCGCCCACGGTATATAATGTAGTGACGACGAAATATATGGGTTCCGACAATGGGTACAAATAGGCCCATGTAAATCAGCGCTTGTCCTCTACATAACATTGATACAAAAAAAATCATCAAATTTTTAATTATATCTTGTCAAATTTTACAATTAAAATCTCTTTGTAACAATACCATTAATTAAAAAATATCTAAAAAAAATCATATCACACACTCGTTTTACTTCGCGCAGATATTTGATTGGTTCAAAGAATGAAACAGCAACGGTTAAGTTGAACAGTTATTTTTTTCAATGGAAATAACAATAAAAAAAAAAACGTTAAAATGTTACTGATAAAAATCAAATTATTTCTCATTTGTTCAATGAACGAAGGTGCTAAGAATCCAGATGTGACCGGTGACATAGTGCAGTCAAAAAACACTGGAAAAAACGCCGAATATACCAATGAAAATAAAGTATAAAATTCACATCTTAACATTTTACAAAACCTTAAGCATGCAACTCACATATTAATGCAATTCAAAAACGTGTTGTATCACATGTGTGTGTTTTTTTTAAGAGGGGCTATTTAAATAATTATTTAAAACGTAATTTGTAATGACATAATCAAGAGATGACGAAGAAACATGCAGTTTTTCAGAAAAACAATTTCAAAGCATGTATGATTTTAATGGATGTTGCGGCAGTTTATTAAGCCGAGGATATACTTAAAGCAACACCGATTATCGCTATTATCACAACCCAATATTTTCATCAGTTTCAGCACATTTGGCCGAGTGGGTTAGGCGAAACGAATTTGTATGAAAACTTAATATAGATTTTGAACAAAATCTATTGGAAGAAAAAAATCAGCAAAACTGCAGCAACACCCCTTTACAAGTTTTACAGCTCTAATCGCCCACACAGCTTTACAACAGCCATGCTTTTAAGTTTGAATCGATTGGCATATACATGTCATATTTAACTTTGATAAGACCAATTGATGAGGTTTAAACACATATACTTAAAACTAACAATTTAATATACAATCGAGTTCTATTACTGGCGTCAATGTATAATCCGCTTGCCCAACATCGTATTTAACATCACGTCACTTGGCAAAGGTCACGCTGCCTATGCATTGGTCACGTTGACACTAATGTGGACAAGACTTACAATTGATTCTTCAAGTTTGTATCTCTAGTGAAATCTGCAAATTGATGTCTCAATAACGACGGCACAAAGCAAATCCCTTATGACTTCAAATACGCAATAGCTTAGTGGCCTCGTCACAGCGCGCAACGACTGTTAAGTGTATAGTGATAATAAAAGCTTATTCAATAATTCAATGTATACTATTCACAGGGAAACAAAACGCGTGTTATTTGAAACGCTCGATTGTACCATTCCACAATCAATTTAGTGCACGCCCGTACTTCCGGGTAGGGTACTGTTAGCATAAGCGTCCACTTTGAAATCATGGCCCCCCGAGAGCTTGTCCTTCTCAGAATTCGTCTCATTGTGTGATGGACCAGAGTGCGCTAATAAGTTAATGACAGCGTCTGTATCCAAAGACGCGTTCGGTTTCATTCTGGCCTATCGTTTCTTATCGATGTACTCGTCGAGATTGGTGTATTGGTATAAAGTCAGAAAGTTGTTCACGAACATGGGTAGGGTGATAGACAGCAACAGAACGCCGCACATCGCCATTATTGAGGCGAGCACGCGCCCGGCACCAGTGATCGGTGTGACGTCACCGTATCCCACCGTGGTCAGCGTGATCATGGCCCAATAAGCTCCTTCGGAAATAGAGGAGATTCTCTCTCGAGGTTCCATGAAGTACATCAAGTTCGCGCCAAAGCTCACGGCTATTAGCAAAAACATGGCGAGTAAGGACATGTCCCTAACGTTCTGGCGCAAGGAGAATTTCAGCACGCGACTAGCGCGGACGTTTCTTACGACGCGAAACAAGCGAAGAATTCTGAATACTTGCAAGTAGCTGATCGCTTTGATCCACCCGTCATTGTAGATGTGTTCTTTGTACGAGACAGTAATCGCAAGGTGACTGTAGAATCCAGCAAGAGAGATGACGTCGATCCAGGTCGTAGCGCTCGTACAAAACTGTCTCATATTCGGACACGTCAAAAGGCGCATGACCAAATCCAGTGTGAAGAACGCTATCGTTAAATATTCTAGAATGTCAAATACAGCTATCCTTCTTTCAAGCTTTGGTAGTGATATCTTCCTTGGGGATTTTTTGGTTACATTCTCCAATATTTCAACTGAGTCTGTTCCATCCGTCTCCAAATCTTCCCCTGAGTCGGAGTGAAATTCATTATTGAAATCATCATCGTCCTGATAATCGAGTACAGATCCGCCATCACAGTCCGGGTTACCAACATGTTTACGGGTTATTGCCGCGTCCTCGTTTTCGGTGGCGTCTAGGTATTCCAGAAGCTCACATTTAGTCACTTTCCTTTGAAATTGAGGCTCTGTGCTGAGGGCCGTTACGAGAATGCAGAGCAGAGTCACCAGGAAAAATATCGCCAGATACACCTGAAATATATGAAACTCTTGGACATACTATTGAAAACTAGGAAATTATAAGTGGCATGTTATTTCTTTCAGAAACATAATCTTCAGTATTGAAGGCCGAATCGGTACTTATATTTACACACTTAACGTTTTACCTTTACATGCTAGTATTATAATGCGGTCATTCGAAATAAAAACTAGGTGCGACTTCCGTTGCACAAGCGGGACTAACATCTTGCCATCATGAATACTTGATCTTTTATTTATTGCAGGTGACTAGTTGTAAAATAATTAGAAGCAGGATAAAGCCACGCGACAAACACAGTTACACACGTCAAGCTTTTGATTTAGGTTTAAACCGATTTGTTGAGCGTCAAACCTCACATAATGTCATCTATTAATGACATTTTGGCTGTCATAGCAATCATTTCCGTCACCTTTGATGCCAACGTCGGCGTTCTGTTATCGATCACGTTCCAAACGCAGCCTTTTAGTTTCCCCACTTTTGAGTTTCCTAATACGGCCGGAAGGGATTGTTGTTTCTGGTCTTCTTTCTGGGACGCCATCTTGAATTCTTGGTGGGTTTCAAATTCGTCGAAGAAGCCATAGTATCTGAATTGCATAGGTAATACGCATACGATAATGCCTAAACGAATCGTCGTCTGCTAGTTTAGTTTTGTAATAGATTATTATTTCAACAATTATAATTTAACTAAATGTATTAGAACACGTTTAACCTGTGTACAGAAGCCAGTTTAGTGAAGTGGTTAAAATGGCTGCTGTAGGCAGGTGTCTGTTATACTCAAGTGAACACTTTTTGGATGGTTGGTCAGCTGATAATATCATTTTTGTTCAAAGAAACAACACAAAAGCTTAAAAAACATGCTTTGAGAACTAATATCATTTTAATTTAAAAAACAAAAACAAGCTTAGAAAGGCTTATCTTATAAAAGTTTATTGTTGTATAACCTAGATGTGCCAAACCACCACACACAATCATTCTCACTGTTACGACTCCAACAGTTTAACACACTTGACTCGTGACTGTTTTGTGCGGGACATGTGTTTCAAGCTCATTGTCAATCCGTTATTTATAAATCCGATTGCGTGTTCAATTGACGTGTTCGCTAGAAACCTCAGTTTAAGAATGATATAAGGTCGCCTTGGCGTAGTGAATATGGTGTCCGCCTAGCGATCGGGAGGTCACGGGCTCGATCCCAACTGTCGGAGCGTTCTTAAGATCTCCCTCATAGGCACCAAGTACTGATTCTAGTCACAGGAAACGGACCCGAGAGCGTTTTAAATACGCCTTAGGCTTTCGATGCAATCGAGCTGTAATAAATAGGCTTAAACTAAAGAATGATCCGAAAATGCTATATAAAAATCCATTTTCCATCCGAAAGGAAGAAAGAAAGAATGGAAGAAAGAAAGAAACAAATAAAACAAGAAAGATAGAAAGAAAATAATAGAGTAAAAAAGAAAGATAGATAAGAAAACATGTAGAATAAAAAATATAACAAGAAAGAAAATGAAAGAAAGGCAAACAAAGAAAAAAATGATAACAACTGAAAAAACATGGAAAATGCCCAACCTGTAAGAACAGCAGGTCTGCAAATCTTCGGCAGGGACTTTCCAGAACTCCAGTTCTCGACGAAAAGCTTGAGGACACGCCGAGGTCGGCATGTGGAGCTCCCCGGTCTGGTAGTACCCCAAGATTGCGGCGAACGTCTCCGCCGAACGGTCCACGAACACTTCCGCTCGTTTGCCGACAAAGTATGTCGGCGGAAATAAACCGGTCAGCGTGTGGTGGGGAAAGTTCTCCAGCTTTTTGCCGTCGAATTCGAACGAAGTTCCGGAAACGTTAATCTTACAGCGCATGGCGAGGTTTGTTCTTTGTTATTTGTTGAAGAAGTACTACTTTAAGCTCGTCGCTGTTTATAGACAAAACGCATTCTTTTGGAATTAATCTTACATTAAATGTAACACCTTTAACTTCACAATTCTAAAGTTTGAACAATTATTGTATGGCATTATTAACATGTAGTTTAAATTATTATTTGTAGTCTGTATACATTCGAACGCTAAATATATTTTTCATATTTTTCTGGGGGGCGGGGGTAGTCTATTCTTTATTCTTAAGTCTAGATTGTGTTGGTGAATATATGTTCATTTGTCGATTGTTATCGACGATGCAATTCGTGAAAATCGGGTCTATTAATCTTTTCTCTTCGTGGAAGAAGAACAAACAAAAATACAAATAATAAAAAGTGACGCAAAAAATTAATCCCGATTTCGATCAGATCGTAAAACATATATTGTAGTTCTTCTCTAAACTCGAAATGTTTGTCGGATGTTTAAATCGAACTTTTTTTCTCAGCAGCGATGTTCAAATGTAAAAAAATATTCTCATCTGTTTAAACTCGTAAACTTAATGCGTTAATTGACTTACCTTTATATACTAAAAATACTACAGTAGTATATTACTGTGTATATTATTAAGTCCAGATACATAAAACAATTAACACCTAACTTAAACCATAGATTGCCAGCGACTCGTGCCTGGTAATCCTTTTCAGATAGCGACTGACGGGTAGATTTAGCAGTGATCATACATATAGATTGATCATGTTTCGGAAAGAGTCGTCAGCTGTCGGCCAATAATTCTTCGATGAATTGTGAAAGAGTCGAATTATCGGAAAAACTTCAGCCGTTTAACAGGGGCTCATATACACGGATTCCCCCGACCCCTCACCCCAATTACACTTTGTCTCAAAATGTCACTTACGTAAACAAAATGAATAAAAATGAATCAACATATGGAGATGCGCAACTCACCATGGTGGTTAATGAGTTAATAAAGTTTCATCAATCTAGCAGTAATAAGTTTTGAGGTACGCTCGACAAAAAAATTGAAAACATTATTTTTTGCTAAAAGAGGTCATAACTCCGATATGCAACCAGATTCCGCTTTGTCTGAAAACGCCACTTACGTAAATTAAATTAATCAAAATGAATCTAAATTAAGAGACGAGTCGGGTCAATATATGGAAAAAAAACTATCAACCCCAAAAATATTACTACAAAAGGTATTTTATCTGATCCTGGTAGGGCTGGAGGTCCTTTATAACATATGAAGTTTACCGAAATCGGACCTCCGGAATTTTTTGTTTCAAGGTGGCCGCCAAAACCTACATATGATAATAACTATGTAAGTATCTGAAAAAAATGATGATTGTGTTGTCTTTTCCTAGGTTTCAGGGGACAAAGCACACAATAAGATAATTAATTATTTAGTCTATTACACAACATAGAAATTCAATACGGCATCCAAATGGCCGCAAACACAAAGACCACATGTGCATAACTATTGAATTAAACGTAATGGTTGAGAAAGCGAGTCATTGTAAGGAAAGTTCAATATGTTTTTTTAACATCGCACTACCAAGCGACAAAGGTTTCATTGGAATTTGACTAAACATGAGTCTTAACCTTTAGCCTGGTTTGTGTCGGTTGAAGACACTCATAGGCCTTATTGAGAAAGCATTTCAAAGTAACCTTCTAGAACCATATGTTGCCCTGGTACAAAATCACTTTTTCAGACGGCAGATATTGTTCAAGCACTGTTAGATTCTTAATGCATCGCTCTTTTTTGTGTTTATGCATACGTGTCCTATTTGAGACTTAGCCTGTGCCTAATCAAAAAAACGTTTTAAAAAGCAGACACATATTCTTGCATATGATCAATATGTACTCTTGGGACGAATCGTGCATTCTGTCAACATTAGACTTTGTTGAAAACCTTGCCATGAAGCACAACCTTTCCACAATTGTGACGTTTGACCAACCATTATATTGGAAGGCGGCCGAAATCATCATTAATGCGCCACAAAGTAGTTGCCTGAAAAAAACATTGTTCTGATGTTGGGGTATTTTCATCCACTTATGAACTTGCTGGGACCATAGGATCCGTCATGGAAGGCACCGGTCTCAAAAACATACTTGATACTGTATATGAGGCAAATGTAATTGTGCACATTAGGACAGGGAAAGCTGTCCAGAGGGATTTGCTGGGCCATTTGCTTGTTGACAAGTGCCTTCACAGCCAGCTTATAGCCGAAATGACCCAGGGAGATCCCGAGATTAAGATACTGCTGGATCAAGCGCCGAACAGTTGTACCCTTCCCTTTTGAAGGGCGAGACAACGCTAGCAGATTCTACATGTTCTCAGATTTTGATCAAACTCGAGATGGCTACAGAGAAGAAGAAACTTTACCAGACTGCAAAGACAAGGCAATTATGGCTGAATGATCACCGTATCGCTAGCATGGCAAGGATGTTGATCAATGCGGATCGTACTGGGTGTTGGTTTATGCATTTGCAGGCAGTGTCCGTCTATCCGTCCTGTTGCAGCTGGGCACTTCAATTACGTGCGATCTGCTTACTGCTATTTGCAGCAAATGAGCAACCAAAAACAAATGCACCCAGACGTTTATCGAAAGTTTGTTGATGGTGTTAACGTTGTTCGTAGGAGCAATCAGTGATGGGCTAAGCTAAGCAGCGATCTTGTCATTGAGCTAACATTAATGAGGTCTCTAAAGAGTACAGTTGGTGTGATTCGCGGCAGTTAGATGACCGAGGGAATGCAAAACCTTAACACCCTATCTGCACTGCATCTCTAACATCCGAGTACAACAGTGCGATGAAGGATTTCACAGACATGACCTTTGCTGCAAGTCCACAACACAAAGACTCAACTGAGGCGAGTATCAAAAGAGATGGTTCTGATCTCGATATCAAATATATAAAATATGGAGATCGCTCCCTTGAAGACATACTGTCGTATAAACTGAGCCTCCATCATCCTTCCCACTTTGAAGCTAAGAACAAACTTCGTAAAACAGACAAGCCTCAGATCGCTCATGCAATAAGAGATCATGCTGCAGACGTATCAAGCGAGGCTGTGATGCACTGTTTTCATGAAACAGATCGTTACGTGCTTGATGCTGGCTCTTTGCTCCATCGTTTACCATGAACATGGGGCGACACATATAACGCAATACCAGAGTCGTATGTAGATTTCTTTGTTAGTCATACGGACAAGCGACACTTGTGATCGATGGTTACGAAGATGGTCCTTCTATCAAAGACAACACACAGACGAGGCAATCACGTGAAACCTATTGTGAGTTTCACAAAAGAAACAGAATGCTCATAAAAGAAACCATGCCAAAAGACGAGACAAAAACAAGACAGGCATGATTGTACTTTTCAGCAAAGCTCTGACTAAAAAGGGATGTAATGTCGTTCTGTCACCAGGGGTATGCAAACGTTGATATTGTTTAAGCAACAGTGATCCCAGTTCGATCCCATCAGAGAACCACAGCGTTGGTGTGTGAGAATCTTGCTCCTGCATCACTCCTAAAGCGACCATCTACTTCAGCTCTGACGTAAACGAACAGTCAAAGGAACACAGATGTATAATATTAACCTTTTGAAAGATTTTTTAGAAGACAAAGTGTGCAATGAGTTGCTCTTTGTTCATGCTTACTCCAGGTGTGATTCAACTTCAAGGATTTTCGTAATCGGAAAAAAGTCAGTATTTCGTAAATTAATAAAACCTGTCCCTATCATGAAGCCATGTTCTAGTTCCTTCCTCCTTCATTTGATATATAAATTATTTGACATAATAAAATGCATATTTTGTACAAATTCATATATTTGTATTCAATAGTTTGTCTCAAAATGACTCCGGCCACTTAAAATGTCAAATTTAATAAGAACATCAATAACTGAACGCCGGCATTAAACAGATCGACCTAAGGTCCCATAAAAGCATGATAGTAAGAAATTAAGTTTATTTCCGCGAAAAGAAAATATGCGGTACTTGTTAACGCCAAGCTACAAAAAGCACACTATTGTGAACCACTGTTTTAAATAAGGAATAATGTACTCGCACGAGGTGTTCAGACATTTAACATCATAAATTATAAGGAAAAACATGTTGTTACATTCACTTATTTAATGCAATGCTGTTTAATTATTGACAAGTGTCGTATACGAGACGGCGATTTCAAATGATTTGCAACGATTATACATAAAGATACAAAAGAACAGAACGTTTGATGAGTATTATG
Organism: Dreissena rostriformis; assembly: GCA_007657795.1. NCBI lineage: Eukaryota > Metazoa > Mollusca > Bivalvia > Myida > Dreissenidae > Dreissena > Dreissena rostriformis. The sequence goes on along the minus strand of VMBQ01002091.1, from coordinate 4,777 downwards.
CAATTTACATGAGGTAACACAACGGCTGATATATACACATGTATCTTTATTCTTTTGCATGATAGCAGAGTTGTCCCCGGGTAATGGCATACCACGTGGTTATGAATTAAGTTACGAATTCTTCTTTAAGAAGATGTATTGTTTATTATGAAGATTTCTTTTTTTTTTTTTCATTCGAAACGACTTAATCTTCGTATGGAAGATTTAGATCTTCCTTAACAATAGTTAATAACAATTATTTGATTTTCGATTTGTTTGTAAGGAAGAATTCGAGCCTTATAATGTTTCAATCCATTACTGAACTGTTCTCATGGTTCTCCATATCTGCCCATGGTTCTACATGCCTGCTAATGATTCGACATGTCATGGTTCTTTGTACCTGCTCATCGTTCTCCATATCTGTTCATAGTTCTACATACCTGCTCATGTTTCGCCACACCTGATCATTGTTCTACATACCTGCTTCTGGTTCTCCATACCTGCTCATGGTTCGCCATATCTGCTCATAGTTCTCCATATCTGCTCATGGTTCTCCATACCTTCTCATGGTTCGACATACCTGCTCATGGTTCTCCATATCTGCTCATGGTTCTCTATACCTGCTCATGGTTCGCCATACATGCTCATGGTTCTCAATATCTGCTCATGGTTCGCCATATCTGCTCTGGTTCTAAATATCTACTCATGGTTTGACATATCTGCTCATGGTTATCCATACCTGCTAATGGTTCTCCATATCTGCTCATGGTTCTCAATATCTGCTCTTGGTCCTCCATACCTGCTCATGGTGCGACATACCTGCTCATGGTTCTCCATACCTGCTCATGGTTTCCATACCTGCTAATGGTTCGACATATCTGCTCATGGTTCGCCGTATCTGCTCATGGCTCGTCATACGTGCTCATGGTTCGACATATCTGCTCATGGTTCTCAATACCTGCTCATGGTTCTCCATATCTGCTCAAGGTTCGCCATACCTGCTAATGGTTCGAAATACCTGCTTATGGTTCTCCATGCCTGCTAATGGTTTGACATATCTGCTAATTGTTCTACATATCTGCTCGTGGTTCTCCATATCTGCTCATGTTTCTCCATATCTGCTCATGGTTCTACATATCTGCTCGTGGTTCTCCATATCTCCTCTTGGTTCTCCACATCTGCTCATGGTTCGACATATCTGCTCATGGTTCTCCATACCTGCTAATGATTCGACTTACCTGCTCATGGTTCTCCATACCTGCTAATGATTCGACATACCTGCTCATGGTTCTCCATATCTGCTCATGGTTATCCACATCTGCTCATGGTTTTCCATACCTGCTCATGGTTCTCCATACCTTCTTATGATTCTCCATGCTTGCTAATGGTTTGACGTATCTGCTAATTGTTCATAATATCTGCTCATGGTTCTCCATACCTGCTCATGGTTCTCCATATCTGCTCATGGTTCTACTTATCTGCTCGTGGTTCTCCATATCTCCTCTTGGTTCTCCATATCTACTCATGGTTCTACATATCTGCTCATGGTTCTCCATACCTGCTTATGATTCTCAACATCTGCTCTTGGTTATCAATACCTGCTCATGGTTCTCCATATCTGCGCATGGTTCTCCATATCTTCTCATGGTTCTCCAAAATTACTCATGGTTCTCCATTTCTGATCATCATTCGAGATATCTGCTCATGGTTTTCCATATCTGCTCATGGTTCTCCATATCTGTTCATGGTTCGAAATACCTGCGCATGGTTCAACATCCCTGTTCGTGGTACTCCATATCTACTCATGGTTCTCCATGTCTGCTCATGGTTCTCCATATCTGCTAATGGTTNGCTGGCATACCATATTGGACGAGCCGGTAGTCGAGTCCAACAGCTGGCATACCATATTGGACGAGCCGGTAGTCGAGTCTAACAGCTGGCATACCATATTGGATGAGCCGGTAGTCGAGTCCAACAGCTGGCATACCATATTGTACGAGCCGGTAGTCGAGTCCAACGGCTGGCATACTATATTGGACGAGCCGGTAGTCGAGTCCAACAGCTGGCATACCATATTGGATGAGCCGGTAGTCGAGTCCAACAGCTGGCATACCATATTGTACTAGCCGGTAGTCGAGTCCAACAGCTGGACGAACCGGTAGTCTACTCCAACAGCTGGAAAACCATATTGGACGAGTCGGTAGTTGAGTCTTCCAGCAGGCATACAATATTGGGCGAGCCGGTTGTCGACTCCAACAGCTGGCATTCCATATTGGACGAGCCGGTAGTCGACTCTAACAGCTGGCATTCAATATTGGAAGAGCCGGTAGTTGAGTCTAACAGCTTGCATAACATATTGGACGAGCCGGTAGTCGAGTCTTACAGCTGGCATACTATATTGAACAAGCCTGTAGTCGAGTCTAATACCTCGCATACCATATCGGACGAGCCGGTAGTCGAGTATAACAGCTGGCATTCAATATTAGAAGAGCCGGTAGTCGAGTCCAACAGCGGGCGTACCATATTGGACGAGCCCGTAGTCGACTCCAACAGCTGGCATACAGAATTGGACGAGCCGGTAGTCGACTCCAACAGCTGGAATACCATATTGAATGAGTCGTTAGTCGAGTCTTACAGCTGGCATACCGTACTTGACGAGTCGGTTGTCGATTGCAACAAATTGCATACAGTAATTGACGAGCCGGTAGTCGAGTAAACAGCTGGCATACATAATTGGACGAGCCGTTAGTCGACTCCAACAGCTGGCATACCATGTTGGACTAGCCGGTTGTCGAGTCCAAAGGCCAACATACCACATTGGACGAGCCGGTAGTCGAGTCAAACAGCTTGCATACCATATTGGATTAGCCGGTAGTCGAGTCCAACAGATCGCATCGATTATTGGACGAGCCGGTAGTCGAGTCCAACAGCTTGCATACCTTATTGGACGAGCCGGAAGTCAAGTAAACAGCCTGTATACCATATTGGACGATCCGGTTAACGAGTTCAACACCTGGCATACAATATTGGGCGAGCCGGTAGTCGAGTCCCGAAAATGGCATACCATCTTGGACGAGCATTTAGTCGAGCCCAACAGCTGGTATACCATATTGCACGAGCCGGTAGTCGAGTCTAACAGATGGCATACCATATTAGACGAGCCGGTAGTCGAGTCCAACATATTAGATGCCATATTGGACGAGCCTGTAGTCGAGTCAAACAGCTGGAAAACCATATTTGTCGAGCCGGTAGTCAACTCTAACAGCTGGGATACCATTTTCGACGAGCCGGTTGTCGACTCCAACAGATGGCATACCATATTGGACGAGCCGTTAATCGAGTATTACAGCTGGCATACCATACTTGACGATTCGGTTGTCGATTTCAACAGCTTGCAAACCATATTGGAAGAGCCANAACATATTAGATGCCATATTGGACGAGCCTGTAGTCGAGTTAAACAGCTGGAAAACCATATTTGTCGAGCCGATAGTCAACTCTTACAGCTGGCATACCATTTTCGACGAGCCGGTTGTCGACTCCAACAGCTGGCATACCATATTGGACGAGCCGTTAATAGAGTATAACAGCTGGCATACCATACTGGACGATTCGGTTGTCGATTTCAACAGCTTGGTAACCATATTGGAAGAGCCAGTAGTACAGTAAACAGTTGTCATACATAATTGAACGAGCCGGTAGTCGAGACCAACAGCTGGCATACCATATTGGACGAGCGGGTAGTCGAGTCCAACGGCCGTCATAACATATTTGACGAGCCGGTAGTCGAGTCCAACAGCTTGCATACCATATTGGATTAGCCGGTAGTCGAGTCCAACAGATTGCATAGATTATTCGACTAGCCGTTAGTCGAGTCCAACAGCTTGAATACCATATTTGACGAGCCGGAAGTCAAGTCAACAGCTTGTATACCATATTGGACGAGCCGGTAGTCGAGTTCAACTGCTGGCATACCATATTGGACGAGCCTGTAGTCTAGTCCAACAGATGGCCTACCATATTGGAAGAGCCGGTAGTCGACTCCAACAGCTGGCATACCATATTCGAAGAGCCGGTTGTCGAATCCAACAGCTGGCTTAACATATTGGATGAGCCGGTAGTCGAGTCCAACAGCTGGCATACCATATTGGACGAGCCGATAGTCGAGTTCAGCAGCTGGCATACCATATAAGACGAGCGGGTAGTCGCGTCCAACCGCTGGCATACTATATTTGACGACTCTGTTTTCGAGTCCAACAGCTTGCATACTATATTGGAAGAGCCGGCAGTCGAGTCCAACAGTTTGCATACTATATTGGACGAGCCGGTAGTCGAGTCCAACAGCTGGCATACCATATTGGACGAGCCGGTAGTCAAGTGCAGCAGCGGGCTTACCAAATTGAACGAGCCGGTAGTCGAGTTCAATAGCTGGCATACCATATAGGACGAGCCGTTAATCGAGTCTAACAGCTGGCATACCATATTGGGCGAGCCGGTAGTCGAGTTTAACAGATGGCATACAATATTGGACGAGTTGGTAGTCGAGTCTTACAGATGACATACCATATTGGACCAGCCGGTAGTCGAGTCCAACAGCTGGCATACCATTTTGGACGAACCAATAGTCGAGTCTAACAGATGGCATACTATTTTGGACGAGCCGGTAGTCAAGTTTAACAGATGGCATACACTATTGGACGAGTCGGTAGTCGAGTCTAACAGATGGCATACCATATTGGACGATCCGGTAGTCAAGTTTAACAGCTGGCATACAATATTGGACGAGTCGGTAGTCAAG
>VMBQ01002090.1:113793-145753 GCA_007657795.1 Dreissena rostriformis | reverse complement strand
ATGAGCGGTCTGCACCCGCTAGGCGGTGCTCTTGTTTTATAAGTTATATCCGTTTGCTTAAAACGATGCTGTTTATTAACGTTGCGATCGAATAATTGTAATTAGAATTTTATTTTCATTTGAAATTTTAAAGTAACGATAGCATGTACGTTTATATAAAGAAACATATCAATAAGTCATGCAAAGTACATCACAAAGCCTTTCGGTAATTGGCACCTAATTGACAAACAACAGTTCGGGCCCTTAGAGTGTGTTTATTGCATTGCGCAATTTGAGTAATTCACACATTTTAATGTGTGTTCATACTGTGATCACAGAAACTTAATTATTATTTGCCAGTAAATTGAAGCCGTGAATTGACACCCCATTGACAAACAACAGTTCGGGGCCTTTCTTAGAGTGTGTATAGTGCATTGCGCAATCAACGCTGATACGGGCCACGTTATCAGTTTGATACGAAGACTGTCACATCAAACATGTTAATCCCAAATCATTTCGGGCGCCAATTAGTAAGCGGCTCACAGGTCATTTAATATTAGGGCAATTACGTTTGAAAAACAAATGCGAATATGCGAATATCGATTCTGTTATTCGAATACTGACCATTCAATCGAGTATTCAAATAATTTTGCCATCTCTAGTTATTTGCTCTCGGATATGTTCAATACTTTTAATGTTTGTTACAAACGCTTGTACATTTATCCTCATACATATGCACAGTTCATGCTTACACAAACCAAATATGCAAAGTAATTCTTAAGTAACATTTGTTTCATTTTACTTACCATGCAATTACCGCCTATGTCCAAAATATATTCACATGACATTTTGTTTACTCCATTTGTGTTAGAGTTAGGTTTGTTCATGTTCACAACTTCATGTTATCTTCAAATGCACAGGATGATGATGTAGAGGAAAACGAAGAAGGCGAGAAGAATGGCTCTGATGATGAGTCTGATACAACAGAAAGTTCCACGGCCAACGACAATGAGGACGAGGACGATGTGAGGCCAACGCAGACAGAAGAGGAGGAGCTAGGCAAGGTAAAACACAAAACAGTACAGCTAGAATGGGATAGTAATGAACTGCAAGTTAAAACACAATACAGTTCAGCAGCTGTTGAGCTAGAATCATGGACTGCAAGTTACTGGAAACTTTAACATGTGTTTCTTGTGGATGACAACTTAACATTGTTGGGTAATCTTTTCAGGAAGTATTTAAACCAGTTTGAAAACAGATGGGTACGCTTTTCTTTTTGTCCAATATTGTTTGTCCAAGATTTCAAGTAAATCAGTAGATGATGCAACCTTGTGCTATAATTATGCCCCCCTTGGAAGAAGAGGGGGTATATTGTTTTGCTGGATGAAGGTCGGTCGGTCTGTGTGTCTGTTGGTAGTTCGTTTCCGATCAATAACTTTTGAACGGATTGACCATTGGCTTGATACTTAACACGCGCATTGGCTTTGGAGAGTAGATGACCCCTATTGAAATTGGGGTCACTATGTCAAAGGTCAAGGTCACAGTCACAATAAGTGTGAAAATCATTTCGGATCAATAACTCTTTAACAAATTGACCGATTGGCTTGATACTTTTGCATTGGCCTTGGACAGTTGATGACCCCTATTGAAATTGGGGTCACTAGGTCAAAGGTCAAGATCACTGTCACAATAAGTGTGAAAATGGTGTCCGATCAATAACTCGTCAAACAATTGACCGATTGACTTGATACTTCACATGTGCATTCGCTTTGTACTGTAGATGACCCCTATTGAAATATGGATCACTAGGTCAAAGGTCAAGGTCACTGTCACAATAAGTGTGAGAATCAAGGCCCTGTTTTGGGGGCATATGTCTCCGATCGCGGAACTCTTGTTTAAAGATTGACATGTTCCTACTGGTCATTTAATATTTGAACATGGTTACCTATAGTTTTTGACCTCTTATACAAGTATTGGAGGGATGTTTGTAAAAAAAAAACATGCAATAGAAGTTATTTCACAATTCACAGCTTCAGATTTATATTCATTATTTATTAAGGTTTGTCACAGTTTGGATTTCTGAATGTGTTCATTCTCTTTGGGAAATTAAAACCTCGTTTAGCCTTGATATTGGGCCATTTTACCAGAACATGTTGCCTTATGAAATTCATCACTGACTATTTAAATATTGCTAAGTGATTAATGCATAGTGATTATAAATATTTTGTCCATAAATTAAAACCAGTTCATATCAGAAGTGAACACCAGTTTATTCTAGTTTCTTTGTAGCTCAGTTGACTTGAAGGTATGCCATGGTTGCTGATTGGTTGTTTCTTGCAGTCACGTGATGACGACTTGGCAAATGAAATTGACATGTATGATGACAAAGATGATGATGTTGAATCTCCTAATAAGGGTGTGCAGATAGAACTTGCGCCTAGTGAAACCAAGCCATACTCCAGGTTTGTTTAAAACTTCGATGTTTTCGTAGGCAAAATAACACATTTACAAATGTAACTAATTTTTATGTCCCCCAGTCTATACTGGGGGACATATTGTTTTTGCCCTGTCTGTTTGTTGGTTTGTTTGTTTGCATCAAACTTTAACATTTGACATAACTTTTGCAATATTGAAGATAGCAACTTATATTTGGCAGACATGTGTATCTCATGGAGCTGCACATTTTTAGTGTTGAAATGTCAAGGTCATCCTTCAAGGTCAAAGGTCAAATATATGGGGGGGGGGACTTAGTGTTTCACAAACACATCTTGTTTAAAACTTATAATTTGCTCTGTCTGTGAAGAACTGAAATTTATTATTATTAGGAAATTGGCTTATGAACAATTTATTATGCTCCCCCATATAGTCGCCGCTTCGTCTGTCCGTCCATCCGTGTGTGCATGCGTGTGTCCGTCCGGAAATTTGTCCGGGCTATTTCTCAGCAACTAATGACCAGAATTCAATGAAACTTTATGGGAAGCNAATATTGTGACAAAAAACAACTTTGGGGAGCATCACCCGTCTCCGACGGTTTCTTGTTAAAATTATGATAGTATATATCTGGATATGAATGTGTTGATATGTGAAGGACACTTAATTACTGGCTTTACAGAATGTAACCTGCATAGCTGGCAGATGTCTGAGAGATTTGTTCTTGAAACTTTATTTACAAATAAACACTGAAATATTCAAAATTCACAAATTTCAAGTGTTGATGTGTTCAATGGTTGTGTCCTTATGTATTGCTGTACATTCTGCAACTGACTATTATATGGAAATTAGTGTCCAATATTATCCAATCATTCTCTTGAACATCACATGAACATGCATTTGTCTATGGGTTTCTAAAGCTCACATGGTAATGTTTTGTGATTTCGATTGAATGGTAATTAAATAGCTGGGAAGGAGTTTTAAATTTTCATGGCAAAACCCAGATCCATCTTTGTTGTCAAAGCCTTGCTTTATTATTTTACTAAAGATTAAGTTCCATAGATTTTGCTAATGTTTCCCTGCTGTGCAGGATCAGCAGGGATAAGTACGGTATGAGTGCTTCAGTACAATTGTTAAGCTTCTGTTGTGTCCCCCTCCCCCCACCCTCCACCCCATGTTTAAAATGAAGCTAACCACTGAAGCCTTGTTCTGGGAAAACTGGGCTTAATGCCATTGTGTAAAGTATTGTCCCAGATAAGCCTGTGAAGTCAGCACAGGCTAATCAGGCATGACACTCGGCCTAAACTAGATTTTCACTCAGAAGAGACACATGCATTAAGCCCTGTTTTACCAGAGCGAGGCTAACTGTATTCCACTCCTTGCAGGATTGGCAGTGATGAAGATGATGAGAGTGCAGATGAGGATGAGTCCCAGAGCAACGAGGATCCTAGTGAGACCGCAGTCTCCATCAACGCACGCTCTGAATACAACATGCACGCCCGCGCAGGCGCCTGGAGAGACGGGGTCGACCAGGACGGGGACAGTGGGTCGGACGTGGGCTCTAGTCCTGCCAGGGAGTCCCGGTCTCTCCCTGCCGTGGGTCAGGCGGTTCTCGCTTCGCCGGAGCAGGATGCCGACCAGGGGGCCGAGGGTAGAAAGGCTGAGATGGTGGAGTCAATGGAGCACATGAACGGGGATGTGAGTGAATGTTTTAACTCTTGTGCTTCAGAATCAGTGTCCTTTGAGATGATTTCATTGTTCTTTACTAAACTTAACAATTGAAACAACATGATTTAATTTGTGTTGAATTTGTTTAAGAATGCAAATATTTCACCAATAAGTGAGTGTATTGTGTGTCGGCTGTTTTTCAACAACCTGAGGCCTGATTAAGCCTCTAAGAAACATGAGTATTGTTCATTTGTCATACATTTACTTTATTGAATTCATGCTTGCAAGAACTGCTTATAGTTAAATAAATTAAATGAATATTTCAAATGTATTGTTTTTGTGTGAATCAAATCACTATGAAGAGTTCATGTTTTTGCAGATATTAAATGGTGATATGGAGATTATTACCATGGATGATCTGCCACCATCAATGCAAGTGATGTCTTCAGTAAGTAGCATTGTTTATTGGTGTGATCTACTGGTAATTATGTTTACAAAGAAGGTTGAATAATGGCTGCTTCATATGTATTTGGAATTGAGTATTGTTGCTAACTAAAGTTGAAGTAATTGATTACAGAAACTTCATGGGGTTTGGGTACTTTTTAAATTGTGATGGTCTTGTTTTGTGTGCGCCTGTTGGGATGTTTTACGTGAACACCTTTGTATGAGCAGATGGATGCCCATTGTGTCTGCTCTCGAACTTGTACTGTTTTCATTGATTCTGCACGAAACTGTCTTTAAATGTTCTCATAAAAAGGAAGCCAAGCTTTATAACCAGCCAATGCGCACCAGGCGTTTAGAGTGTTTCCCCTTTATTTATTTCCGCAGTTTTTGCTCTCTAACACCAACAGTCGCCAAACTATCTGCAAATTAACACATAAAATGAAGTGCAAGTTCAATTACTAGCCAATTTGTATGCCGCACTTAATACTTATTGCCCTCATTATGAAAAATTAATGTGAAATTCACCTTTTCCGCTCTCAAACTCATGATGGTCGTGTCTTTGTTCCAGCCTGTATGTTTGATGACCATATGTTTGTTTCAGCCTGTATGTTTGATGTCCCTGTGTTTGCTTCAGGAGGAGCTACAGAGCAAGATGGCCAGCGAGCAGGAGGGCAACACTGGGGCAGCCGCCCTTCTAGGTATGATGGAGGGCATGCAAGAGTTGGCAGGGGACCCTCTGTTCCTTAAGGAACCAGGTCAGGGGGCTAGTGGCTCTCTTTGTGAACTTCAGGGCAGCTAGGAAGCTTAGGAATTTAGGGGCAGGGGGAGTTGCAACTATTTTATCTGTTTTCAGGCTTATCTGTAAATTATTAATGTCTTGTCCAATAAACTGGAGAATGGTCTGTTTTTGGTCTCTGGGTTCAATGCATGGTTTTACTGGATATTTATTTCTTTATGTTGTTAAGGCTTTGTGCCTTTATTTATATAATGAAATAAATGCACAAACAGAGTTGTGTTAAATGTATATTAAAATACAATGAATCTATCGATTGTTAAATATACATATTTACTTAAAACAATGAGTATACAAAACAATATTTCAGATATGCTGCCTAACTTTTTTTAATCATTCAATTCACAGTACTTCCTGTATTTTGCAGATGACGGCAGTGGCTAAACATGTTAAATTAAATACTGTTGATCTACCTGGCAGACTTGCAGAAATCTGCACTTGAAAATGTGGAACTGTGGAATAAACTACATGTCTATGTGATGGTATTCATTGCATGGAGTTCAGTTTCTACATTCGTTAATGTTCATGAAACATTCTTGTGGAATCTCATGCCCCTTTGGTCTAAATCTGCATAAATGTTTGAAATAAAACTCTAGATACATTTGTTTTTACTCCACAATCTTCAAAACTGAAAACTAAAATTATTGTTTGGTAAATCAAAAGAACAGGAATGTCTTTTGAGGTGTGGCTGTTAGGGAAGTGTGTACCTTTTTGACATGGTGATTTTTGTTGCAAATAATGTCTTCAGTGTATAAAGTTTATGAATTGTTGTATTGAAGTACCGGTATCTTGTACACCTGTCTCTTACTATGTGTGTGTTGTGTACATTCCATTCTAAGATAATGTAGAATTACGTGTAGTTTTGCTGTGATTATTTTGAGTTGTGTTAACATTCGTGCCATGATCTTAATATTAACAAAATGACTGTCACTGTTATCAATGAATTAGTGCTGTTTGTTAACTCTTTCAGAGCTGGAACCGAATTTTGAAGGCCTTTGCAAACAGTTTGGATCCGGATGAGACGCCACAGAACGTGGCGTCTAATCAGGATCCAAACTGTTTGCGATTCTGATAGTATTCTTAGAAAAAAAATGGAAGAAAATGCTTATTTTAGAAATTCAGCAGACAACATTTTAGCAGACGACAAATTTCCCAGCATGCAAAGGGTTAATTCTTGTAAAGCTACATTGCTCTCCACAGTGTCTACACACAAATAAGTGTTGCTTTAATAAATACACATATCTTTGTTTGGCAGATGAATTATTCTGAGGTTAAACACTTTGCTTGTGTATTTGTATCAATAAACCCAACCAAAATCTACCTTCATACACTATCAGCACATATATGAAATGTTCTATGCAATGGGTATTTACTTTTATAATAAAATAATACTTATTATTGTGTATGATTATATGTGCTGTGCTTGTCGTTTATATAATTCAAATCACATAGTTTAAATTTAAAAGGATAATTAATGTTATTGGTTCATAGGTATTTGTTGTCTTTGACTTTGCAGCTGTATATTTAAATATTATGGTTGTACACATATTTATAAATGAGATAAGTTTGCAAAATCAAAACTGCACAAAAACTAGACACATTTCATCTGTACTGTATGTGTTTGTTCATTTGTTTACAAAAAAAGAGTTAATGGATTGTGTTCATGTTTTATGTTGATCAAATGACTGTTTTCTTGTTCATGTTTTATGTCCATCAAATGACTGTTTTCTTGTTCGTGTTTTCTGAAGCGTTCTTGATACATGATCAAATTAGTTCCTTAATTTAATTTATTCAGTTACAAGTTTTAAGATCTTTATGTATATCAAATTTTTAGAATACTTTCCATTCTTTCTTTTGGAAGTGTGCATTTATGAAATTGATATTTTTTTTACAGTATTCTAAGTGCTATGTTTTCAGTAACTTATTAACGTTCATGTGCTTACTGAATTGTAATTCTGCAGCTTTTGCTTACAGTTTTGTTTTGTTTATGTCTGTGATCAGCAATTCGTCCAAGTATTAAATGACTTTTATTGGAATTCCAATTGTGAGTCTTAACAAGAATATAATATTTCTTATCTATGTTAGTTTTTGTTTAGCTAGTGTAGTTTTTGTACCATAACATAAATAGACCTTGTTAAATTGTGTCTTGTGATAACTCGATATAACAACTTAATTTGAAATAAGTTTAAAAAAGCATTTTTATCATTTGACTTACACCGCTTGTTGTAAACTGGTTTTGTAATTTAATTAAAGTTATTTTGTAGCTCGCTAATATCAATGTTATGTATTCATCATAAGAATTATAATACATATTCATGCATTACTGCATAAATGAGTCGTGTTCTGAGAAAACTGGGCATAATGCATGTGCGTAAAGTGTTGTCCCAGATTATCCTGTGCAGTCCGCACAGGCTAATCAGGGACAACAATTTCCGCTTTTATGGAATTTTTCGTTTAAATAATGTCTCTTTTTAGCGAAAATCCAGTTTAGGCGGAAAGTGTCGTCCCGGATTAGCCTGTGCGGACTGCACAGGCTAATCTGGGACGACACTTTACGGCACATGTATTTTGTCCAGTTTTCTCAGAACGTGACTCAAATATCAGTGTCAGGTTAAAGTCAATGAGCTATACATGTATATAGCCATTTTATTTCAGTGATCAAATCTTGTGTGAAGTGTTCTCATGTTTTATCATAGTTTCGTTGTTAAATTTTCAGCATCACTGTTGTAAAGGATTATTCAATAAAGTTATCACACCTAGATGTGTAGTTGTGTTGTTTAATTAGGAACAAGAGATTCCACATAACTGACTTGAATTGCGTGATCATTAACACAATTATCAGGCATCTCCCGAGTCAGTGCTGGAATGGCACATTTACATGCAAGTCAGAAATGAAAACTCTGCAATGCAAGCACATGTATTTAGTCTTGGGACATACAATGCACCAGTGTATGTAATTCATATACAAATTATTTGTTATCCTTACATTTTTATCGTAAGTTTATATACAGTTAAACAATTTTCATGTATTGTTTTTTGCATTCTAGACATAGCTAAAATATTCACTTCAATTAGTAGTAGTAGTAAGTTAATTGTAAAGAAAGTCCTCCAGCCCCAAAAATACACAATGTATACATTATATATATATATATATATATATATATATATATATATATATATATACAGATAATACAAAGAGTTGTGCATGCATATATATTTGCAATGACATTAGACTGGAGACAAAACATACTATAACAAAGTATTACGTTCCAATTGTTGCTCATAATCTCATTATTGCAAAGTAATTGTTCCTAGGATTCGTTTAAAGAAATTGTAGCTCCATTTATTGCAGTATTTATGTTTAGTCTTAAGTAGCCATATCAAACTTTAATTATTGTAATCCTGGTTAACTGGTTTAAGTTGTCGGCTTTCTGTTAACAAAAAAAAAATTAAATTCTACGAGATATTCAAATAATCTATACCTGTACATGGATTCCATAACATTCTATACAAAGTTTTCCAATTTACCCGTTCATTTAATGTTTACGAATTCTGTAACGATAGTCACATCTTTCTGTACAACGCAACTAGAGCCATCATTAAATTCCTGACTTTGAATTTCTTATGGGTCATCGTTGACCAGAGTTCTCAGTTCCTAGAATTCATAGTGCCATGTTCCTAGAAGCCATAGCTGTCAGGCCTAATGAGCCATTCGATGTTATTTTCATAGAAGTCCTGATTTACGTGGTCATTGCTACCTGTTATCAATATGATAGTTCTAGCTACCCAGGATCAGTTTACATGAGACGATAGCTACAGTGTTCTGAGTAGATGCTGCTTTCTGTTCATCTAATACTTTGCCGTCTACACTTAACGTTGTAGTTAAAACTTGTATTTATGCTTAGTTTAAGATTTGGTTGCTTATGTTATAAACTAGGCAGGCACATGTTGCAACCTCAACTTCATGTGTTTGTTTTTATTAACGATGTACATGTGGATCCATCAGTCTGTGAACTAGACAATCCGGTAACAATTTGAACAATAGTACAGACGAATCAAATTGAAAGAAGAAACCCAAGAAATTTTTATGGTTCATTTCTAGTTTTATTATAGACTAGCATTTTAAATGATATAAACATACAGAATTCAAAATCAAAATGTTCGTCAAAACTGGACATTGAAAAAAGGCAATAAATGCAATATCTGTTTACAATGTTGGAAGTTTTGTTTAAATTGATTTTATCAGGTAAACATATCGGCAGATAATAAATACAAATGTAAATAGTTCTTAACATGAATACTTCAACAATTGTATTCTTAAAATTAAAATCTACAAGTTTGTACCATCACTAATACTTAAAATAGTTAAAATAAATTGAATAAAATAACACTTCTGCTGATTTAGTTATTTCTGAATATAAATGCTTAATTGGTTACTAGTGTACCGGTATCTAAGGTTCAATGAGTGAAAAGTAAGAAAATTAAGCAGTTCAGGGATTTCAATAGATTTTGACACAATGCTCTACATTTTCAGAGGTCAATTTTTTTAGCCAAGAGTTTTTTTTCCTGAATATTTGTAAGTACTCTGCAAATGTTGATTTGCTTAACCCTTTGCATGATGGGAAATTTGTCTTCTGCTAAAATGTCGTCTGCTGAATTTCTAAAATTAGCATTTTCTTTGATTTTTTTTTAAAGAATACCATCAGAATAGCAAACTGTTTGCAAAGGCCTTTAAAATTCGGTTCCAGCGCTCAAAGGGTTAAACTTAAGTATAATACATGTACTTCGCAAACCACACAAATTGTGTGATAAAAATATATTATTGAGTTAGCTTATTGGTGAAATTTGTGTCAAAATGATGCAAGGCAGAGTATTTGCTAGAGTCAAAAGTGAGAAAATTTCAAAATGCTTGCACCAAGAAGAAGGATTCTGCTTCAATTGAAATCCCTGGAGTTAATGCAATTGAAAGAAAAAACATTTGTGTTGAAGAAGAAAAGAGAAAACATCTTTACCTACACTATTATATAAATAATTTGCCTAGTACTAATCTCCTGACATATAAATTCAAAACAGCAAAATAACATTCAATGCAACTACTTTTAAATAATTAATAACCAGGATGTAATTTCAATAATTTAAATGAGCATTGTACATCCTCCTCTGTAGCACAAATACTTTTAAAACTGATAAGCACAACAATCGTATGCCCAGTCAATCACCATTTTTCATTTGAACATGCCATCAGTACTTATTACACAATCAAATTCAAAATAAATGTCTTGTAACATGAATGATTTTAATACAATAAGCACCAATTATTAACCTAAGTAATACATAGTAAAGGAATTTACACAACATTCATCCTAATCTAATTACTGTAATAATGATAAATCATTCTAATGTCTTGAAAACTGCAAAAATTTAATGATGTGACCATCTACATATAATTTTTTGTCAGACTTAGTCCAATCTAGCCTAAAAATTGTAAACGTAGCATTTAATATGCTTTCATCAGTTTCCTCGTCATCAAACAATGATCATGTAAAAATTCCCCCGCCCCAACATTCCCCCAACGATCATTGCAGTAAAACCATGCACACAGAAGTGCTTGCTGTACATATCACAGATTGCTGAATAGTTTGTAAAAAGCCCCTCCAATCGCGACCTGAGTGAGCCAGTTATCTGGGGCCCTGTCGGTTAGTGGACACTTGCTGTGCGGACTGGGATTCCTGCAAGAGATGCTCCAGGACCAGAGGTACCTTCTCCAGCCTCAACTTAACCGCCTCCGGAAGCATGTCCGTCTTCTGGAAACGATTCAGCTTCCCCGACTGGTCGATGAATTTAATGGTGGTGGTCGTGGATTTCACACCTAACTGAGTTCCGTCAAAAAACTTCACCCAGATTTCGCCATTGGAATGCTGCGATGCCCAGCCTATCTCCTGCACTAGCACTTGGCGTAAAATGTCTTTGCCAGTCATTTTGCGGACGTGGCTGCCAGTGGGGGAGGTGTTGACACCTTGTGCCCCCATCATAGTGGAGTGTGTCCGATCGTAACAGCTCTCGACTGGTTTAGCCTTTTCGCACTCGGTGACTGCGCTCACAACTGTGCCGTCAAACGAGGTCATCTGAAATGCATACTTTCAGATTAGAGACTGCAAGTGAGGAATATAGAGTTTTGATGACATTTAAAGGCTTTAAAATGGCATGAAAACGCATTTGATAATATCTAGACAAAATAACCACTTGTTGACCTTGAACAAACAAATACCATTACCATTATCATTACATCAACTGTTCCTTTTTGTAACCTGAATGTTGTCATGATTCATTTTTAAATTGTTTTTTTATTCTTATTTAGTTACAAAAAGAAGTTTAAGAGTAAATGCTAATATAAATCTTGTAAAATACTCAGTAAAAAATACTCCTTCACTATATAATGATTATGATATAGAACATACTGTGCATATATTAATCATTGGTTCAGTACTTATACATCTTTAATCCAGTAAATACTAAAATGCATAGTAAAAGCTATCTATAAGTAAATACCCCCTCCTAGTTAAATTTCAACTTGATATTCATCATGTGCACTGAGTCCCCAAGAGTCAACATAAAGAATAAATAAAAAACTTCCGTCTAGTCATTTTCTTCAGTCAAACATGTTCATTATGTTTTAAGCAATTAATGTTTTCCACAGCCCAATTTGAAACAAAATTGGTAGCATATTAAGACTTGGTATTATTAAGTTGTTAAAAATAATTGCAACAAACAGTGGGACAGTACTTCAAAAGTACAGACATTGAGTTCCGTCATTAAAACACACAGATAATTTATTAATTTTTATTGTGGTGTAATTTCAACACTTTTCTAAATTCATAGCACACATATTTCCAGAATTACTAAAAAACAAAATCAAAAATGTACAAGCAAGGTGTATTTTCAACACTTTTCTAAATTCATAGCACCCTTATTTCCAGAATTACTAAAAAGCAAAATAAAAAATGTATAAGCAAGCACATCAAACAATGAACTAACAGTGGGGGGTCGATTATTCTCAGATGATCTATTGCTGTTGTTGTGCTCATCACTGCCAGTGCCAATGCTGGCCGTGCTGAACTTCCCAGAATCATTCAGATTGGCAGAGTTGGGTCGACGACCGATAATAATGGGGAACAACTCTTCCCGTAGCGAGCACCGCTCTTGCACGGCCGCCACGACCGTCTCAAGGTCACGACACTGCTGACGACACTGTTTTACGTAGTCGAGTAGCTTCTGGGTCTCTTGAGTCAAACGCTGCTCCATGTCTGGGGACTCGAGAACCAGCGAGGTTCCCGTACGCTCGATTATTCTCATGCCCCGGCTGCTTGCTGTGAACTTGGCACCTGCAGAAACAAAGTACAATTATTATATCATTCGACATTGCAATTTCAGAAAAAAATTGTGTGAATTTTGTTTTACAAGATTAATTGTGTAGGTGATAATTATAGCTATATGTTAACACTTAGTAACTGGTAAACAGAGTTAAATATGTGAAAAGCGCATGTGTAAACAAAGCTGGTCTTACAATACTACTTGTTTTACTATAAAATTAGCCATGCTGAATGTATTGAACGATTTTTTTTATTTGTTTGTATATATTTTCCAAACACCAAACACACCCATGCTTGTGAAGAAATAAAGTAGTTTTGTATGAGGGTACACAGTTTGTATGCTTGGATTACAATAGCAGTGCAACCTGGATATAAGGAATATATTTATACATCTGGACAGGAGAAACTAGATATGCAGGCAAAACAATTCACAAATCACTTGAGGCACTGTTACAACGAGAAGATTGATATGGTATAGGAATAGGAGAGGTGGGTATAAAACAAAATATTCACACAGACACACCACACCAAGTATGGGTTGTTACCACATACCGATTAATGAAGCCGTTGCTACAAATCCAGTACATAGTGATTAAACACAGTTAATAAATGTAGTAAAATTGTGCATGCAACAATCGGTCAATCATCAATCAGTGAAACTCTCAAAGTGCAAATGCTTACTCCAATCAATGACATCTGAATCATTGCAGCCATTTCTACTTGCAAATGATTGCTGATAAGGCTTTTTATCTGTGATGCAATTTAAACACATTAATAACCCATGCATGTCGCAAAATGCTTTCTTCTTAATGCATACATTTGATAGTACATGTACATTTTGAAGTAGATTAAATACAAGCAATTTTGTTAATGCATTGCATTTCAAGTAAAAAATGTCCAAGCAAGGGTAAAAAGAAAATAAAAAAAACAACAAACTTACCATCATAAAACACCGCTTCAAAATCTGAATCCGGTCCATTCTCCATGAGCATACACTTGCACCGCTGTGTGTACAGGGTAACCTTGGGCGTCTTGGAGCGCACTAGCTTCACGAACCTGGACGCATACTGGTACTTCTTCCAGTACTTCTCGGGGAGCTGTACGTACGTGAAGGACTTCAGGGGGACGCTGGGCAGGGACACGGGCTGCTCCTCTACAGGGACACCCTTGCCGTTGTTCGGCTGGTACACACTGATCTGCTGACCGTTGTTGGCGATGACAAACACCTCAACCACTTTCTCTTCTTTGTGCTTCTGTTTCACAAACTCCAGGCAAACGTCGCCATTCTCCATGATGTTGACCACTGCATTCCGTGTCCTCTGTCGAATCGGACGAAGCCTTTTGGAGTCGATAGGCGAGCCCATTTCAGCCTCCCTCTTGCTGGAGTTGTCAGAGGTAGATGGCTTTGAAATAGCACCCTGTCGGAGATTCAAGTCCTTAGGCTCGTCAAAGTCTAAATGGTCGCAAGAATTGCTTTTCAGAGCCATGGCTGACGATCTTGGTTTATCGAAGGCCAGTTCATCGACTGAGTTACTTCTTGCGCATTTTTTCTGATTACCCATTTCAGTGCTGGTGTTTGTTGGCCGCACCGAATGAGCACTGTGATGGGAGTATTGTTCGTTCAGACTCGTTGGCTGCGAGTCAACCCCAAAGTCTAAAGTCTTCTTTGTATTCTGTAGACTGAACTCTCCTAAGGATGAGGCTTCCGACATGCCACTCACTGATGATACTGTGTGTTCTCTGGGACTCACTGGCTTAGTGTCATTACTGTGAACAGATGCACTGGTTGACCACCCAGAACTGGACGTGGTCTGGTATTTGGAGGGGTCAAACTGAGCCAAGTTCAGTCTGGGCATTTCAGCTGTCCTTTGATTGTGGGATCTAGTTTCAACTTCGCTGTTGGAATGTCTGCTGGCACTACAATATCCAGTATCTGCGCTAGCATACACAAAGTCCGCAGAATGATTGGTCTTCGGCGTGCGCTCAGAATACTGCACACTCCTTTCGCCAGATGGAGTACTGACAAACTTATCAGGGAACATTCTCTCCTTCTGTCTTTCACATTCCCTCAGGCGTACAGGCGGAGATGGCGGGTGGCGTAGGGCAGGGGAGGTAAGAGGCGCGTAGCCGTACCCACTTGAGGATTTTTCACTACCGCTAACACTGTGCTCTCGATCTTCCGGGATTTGCGACTGCACCGGATGTACTGCTGGCATGGGTCGCTTGCTGGTCGTGCTAGACATGCGAGACATCACGCCCGTGGACATTGTGCCCCTTCCGCTGTCGATGGAGACCTCTGCTAGCTTGCGATCCTTTTTGTATTCTGAAGTGCTCTCCTTCAACATGAATGGATGCTTCATCACGTCTGAAAAAGAAGACAAACATTTTACTTTTTAATCCAAGCATTGATAAGTAAAGTACTTAGCAGAAATAATGACCTAACAAAACTCAGAGCACATAACAATAAGGCATCAAAGTAATTTTACAAAAATAACATTTTTCAAGTACATTAATTTATATTATTATAATATTATTCATATAACCATTATTACTTTTATCATCAAGAATTATGAAAGTATATTACATCATATATAAAAGTTTAAAGAATCATACCATGCAACTCGATGCGTTTCATTGGATTTTTCTGCAGAAGATGATGAATCAGGTCTTCGGCCTCGGGCGAGATGTTATCTGGCAGGTCAAACTCCCCGCTGATCACGCGATTCAAGGTCGTCTTCACTGTGTCAGTGTCAAACGGAGGTGTGCCCACCAGAAATGTGTAGAACATGCAGCCCAGCGACCACACATCGGCTTCCAGACCATGGGCTGAACGACTGGCAACTTCCCTGTAGACATTACATTAAGAAAATGATTGTGAAACATTCAATGAAGATTTGAAGACTTCATTAAATGTTTTTAGTTTTGAAGTTCCAGTGAATTTTAAATGAGTATTGTAAAAGGATGTATTAAACTGTTACCAAAAAGAACAATTATTCCAAAAAATGTTCCTTAAAAATGCAAAATAAAATAAAAAAACACCAAAAAAGTATCTTGACCTTTTTTTTATATAAAATTACGATCAGTTATAAATACTTTGTACATACGGAGATATGTAGTTTGGTGTTCCACACATGGTGAAATGTTTCTCCTCCGCATTATTCAGCCGCGTTGCCAGACCAAAATCAGCTATTTTCTAGAAATATATCATAGATTATGAAACATAATACAAGATTCTTTTAAACATAGCAGAACAGCAAAATGTATTTAACTTGTTAAGTTAAATTAATTATAAAAATGATAAAGATATGAAAATTTAGCATAAGTCCATCATATTATAACATGTTTATTCTTACTTTTACTGCTTTTCAAACAAAGTAAAAAACGCTATTATAATAATACTGACCACATCCATATCTTTAGATAGGAGAAGATTGGCCAAGGTGAGGTCTCTGTGCAAAATCCCGTACGAGTGCAGGTACAACATGCCTTCAATTATCTGCTTCATGAAGTGCCGAGCCTCGTCCTCTGAGAGCACCTTGCAGTTTGATTTCAAGTACCTTTGTAGCTCGCCGTTATGGCACATCTCTAGGATAAGGTACACATAGTTGTTGTCTTCAAAGTAGTTGTACAACTGAAATTGAAAATATATTTTCTATAATTTTATGGGATTTCTATTTTTAATGTTGTCCTATTTACAATAAACTGCAACATATGAGCATTAATTTATAACAAAATAAGTTAAATATAAATCATAAATTTATAATTAACTGCAATTTATGTGCATAAATCTATTTTTTTTTTAAATTGGTACATATACATTATTAATTGTTGCTTAAGCCTATATCTTTAGTTTAATTTCTATTCATATCATTTAATCATTTTCTTTCACCTGTATCTCTATGCCAACACTGAAATAATATTTGGATTAATTCATCCTATTGCATCATGAGCAATCAAGTCAACTTAAAGTGCATATGATAAAGTGCATGCACAACAGGTTCTTTCACATTCTGAATTGCTATTTTAAGTATTTAAGATATTCATACGAAGATCAATATTTATATGAAAGATACACCATGCAATCAAGTTAGGCTCTATTGAAGAAAAAAACTGGATCAATAACTTTTATCTAATCCACATTGCTCACAGATCAGAAATCCAATAAGTAAACACCAGCCTTACTTACAAGTCAGTCCAGTCTGAAAAGAGCAAAGTCTTAACTCCTGATCAAACAAACCACAGTTACTGAATGAAATGAATTTATCAGTAGGTTATATATCCACTTGTTTACTTATTCTTATATTTGCCCTAGTCTGATCATGTCACTACCGATACTGATCATGGAACTACCCAGCTAGAAAGTCTTATGCCTGTTTTATAGCTACTTGAATGTTTGCACCTTCATTATCCCACCATTAAAGGCTGCAGAGAAAACTTGTTAGGACAAGTGCTCAGTGGGAACAGATTAAAGGATTGCCTTGATGTGCTGTCTCAAACAGAGCAGCAGCAAACTTGCCTGAACACAATTTGAGCACTACCAATCAATTAATGTGCAAACTAATTAAAAAAAACATCAGAGTAATAAATTAATGTGATTGCCCACTTGCTCAGTCAAGTTTATAGCAGGACAATCAGCAGTAAAGTCACACATTTAATATTGATTGGTATCATTCCTATTTCTATAAACATTGTACTACTACTATATTGTACTTGTTGAGAGCAATACAATACTCATAATGACAATTGAACACTGAACTGTAACAATGGCCTAAAGGACATGGTGACTTCTTCCATTGTGAAACATTTCCTCATGGAAAATCGATATGATAAATACGATCTGTTACTTTATTTGCAATAAATTCAGATATTTATAAAACCGTTTTGTTTATCATTAGTTAAAATATTGTAGTCCATCACTGTTAAACTCCTTTAAGTATATTTTTTCTTAATGATAAAATGCATAACAAAATTGCTCAATACAAGGAATATTAATTACTGATCCATAAAACAAGTTAACAACAGGGTTATAAAACTAAAGAAGATAACAAATTATTTCATAAAATAACAAGTTAAACAACAGGTTATGCAAAGGGAAAACATTGCATGATGTAATATCCCCAAAACAAGTGAATCATGCAGTCACTATGCAGTGTACAAATAATGTTAAATAACATGAGTTAATACATAAAAACATTAAATTGACGATTATATAACAACTGCTGCCACATGCACATATGAAGAACAACATAAACTGAAAACTTAAGAAAAACTTACATTCTTATTCAACCAACTTCATACATGTGCAATTTATTATAGTTGCTCCAAGAACATGTATGTCTATTGAACACACCTTTGCAAACATTTGCATTTAATATCCATTTAACTTTTGATTTTGGACTAATTAATAATTTGTGCTGAAAAAACAACAACTTATAATCTACTATGATAAATTACTAAGCAGCTGTTAAGACTTGGAAACATTGAAATAACACATTTATAAAGAAGTGTATTAGCCAATTAAATTGCACAAAAAGATGGGAGTACAGTGGCACTGGTAGCACATGGATTGATGGAAGTGGTTGAATATTGAATGCCTTCACTTACCTCCAATATAGAAGGATGTTTTAACCTTGAATGAATCTCTACTTCTTTTTTTACCCGTGTGACCATGCCAGCAGCTTTCATAAGCTTCTTGTCGATCTACATTTAAAAATAAAATAAAAAAATACTTGTCTAGTTCTTTACAATCTGCACAAATACATAATTAAACAAGAGTTACCAGGGGATATCATAACTTGTCTTCTTTTATTTAAGACCGTATGAAACATTTCACTTCTTATAGTTGATGTTAAATGTATACATCCAAAAACGATCAACATTAAGGTCTAGAAAAAGTTCAAAAACACAAAACATTTAACTGTTATTTTACCTACATTTGTTAAAAGAATCGTTCACAAATATACTTTTCACTGTTCAATGTTAAAGAGTCACATATAAGACACAATACAAGGCGTTACTGTATGTATACTACTATTTATCTTTAGAACTTTAATAAATAATATGTAACACTCTTAAGCCTTAAGTTAAGGAAAAAAACCATACCATTTTGATCGCAACTTCCAACCCTGTTTTGCATGCTTTTGCCCTGTACACACAGGCAAAACCACCTTTTCCCAAAAGGTTTAAGACACGATAGTCCTAAAAGGGGAAAAAAGCAAATGTTGTTTAAAACTGTTACTGAAGAAACCCTGATCTAAATTAGCCCAAGCCCATCTGCACCAGTACATGTTGAATCGGGCTTGCTAAAACTGTTTCATTTAGACAGACTTGTATTGTATTTGTAACATTTTACTTGGCATTAAGTTACAATGTAAGAATTTTGGCTTACTAAGTTTAGCCTTTTTCTGCNATATATAATCATAATCTATATGATTTTTATCCAAAATGGCTGGAAAACCCCCTGCCCAAATAATGCTTTTGTCGATGAAAATTCTTCCCAATTTCGAAGATTTCGCGACTTGAAAAATCCCCATTTTGCTAGGTACTTTTTCCCGAAATAGACAGAAAAAGGTCTGGTATGTCAATCTAATTTGTATTGTATTTTGTACTTGTTTATATCTACCTGACACACAGGTTAACAGTAAACATGGCATTCAATCGTATGTATACACTTTAATTAAACAATTGTTGTTTTTTTTATGTTTTTTTTTATATCAAATTTGGGGCGGATATTCAGCCACATTCCAAAACTCAACAAGAGCACCGTCGAGCGGATGCCAATGCTCGGCTGTGGGTGCTTGGAATTAAAAAAAAAAAAACCTTTGACCTTGAAGGTCATCATCGACCTTGACCTTTTCACCACTCAAAATGTGCAGGTCGATGAGATACAAATGAAACCCCCCCCCCAAAAAAAAAATGTTTTTTTTTTTACCTTTGACCTTGAAGGATGACCTTGACCTTTCACCACTCAAAATGTGCAGCTCCATGAGATACACATGCATGCCAAATATCAAGTTGCTATCTTCAAGAATGCAAAAGTTATGGCCAATGTTAAAGTTTTCGGACAACGACTACAACGACGACGCGGCAGACAAGATGGCCATGACAATACCTTGTGTTTTCTTCGAAAACAGCCGAGCTAAAAGTATATATTCCTCCAAAATAACTTTCTTAAAATTCCCAATTAAAGGTTTCCAAAAAAATAATAACTTTTTTTTAATAAATTGCAACATTTAGTTTATTTCCCTATTCAAGTCTATAAGTTGAACCTAAATAAATGTTATATTGAAAACACTTCTATTCTCAATTTTATAGTATTTGTTAGCAAAACAAAAACATGGCACCAATTTCCCAATTTTAGTCAAAACAACATTATTTTACTCCATTTGAAATGTCTCAGCCCCATTCCGGAAAGCGGGTCAACAAAAAACTATTTAACGGACCCAGGAAAGAACACTTGTAAACAACTTGTGCATGCCCCCAAATAAGTTATTCCACTTACTTACAGTTAAATATGCTGCAGGTTTACTGCAACAAGACTTAGCATCTATCAGTTAGGACATGTAAATTTGCAGCTGATAAAAAGGAATTATTTCAACTTTAATATTTATTATTGTGTTGTTTTTTTAGACTGTGTGTCATAGAAAATATAAAGTGTTGCCCCTTATACCCTTGGCGTAAATAGTGATGTTGGTCTGTATGTTAAATTTACCAGTTGTAAATTAATTAAAGTCTTTGTACACAATGGTTCATAAATAAAATGTATTTCCAAATAATCAGTTAGAGGCAAAACTAATACAAAAAGGTTACTAATTACAAGATATATAACAAACTTAAGGAATAGGTATGAAATGACCAAATATTGATGGGTTAACAAAAAGCTATTTTACGAACAGACCATACCCCATTGCAACAGACTGCAAGTCTGTCACTGACATTGTGTGACAGCAAAAACTTTCCGAAAAAGGTTAAAATTCACCCACTATTATGGTTATGTCAATATACTTTCATGTTAACATAAATGTTTGTTCGGCATGAATCAAAGATCGACACAAAAATTACTATTCTGCGTAAATTAAATGTAAAACATAGATACGATAAATCCGTGGGAGTAGGAATGTAACATAATTCCGCGATGTAAACACAAAAATTGACTTACATCAATACTCTCGCTCATTTCAGTGTTCATTTCAAGTCATTTGTCAAGATGTTCTAATGCTTGTGTCGAAAACATAAAAATCCATTTTTATATGCACTGAATTAAGTGAGTATTCCACACATTGTTTTCAGGTAATCACAATGTTTTCAAATTTCGCCATACGCGCCTCGACATGAATCGGTTACCGATTCTCTGACTGGTTGTTTGTATTTCCGTTTCACAGTTAGCGGTTACCTCCCTTGATGGTCACAAACAACACTTAACAATTGCTCAAACATAATCAATATTTGATGGCCGGCTTCTTTAATTGTAAGGCATGTTCACGAGCAGTTTAATGAACTTTTTTAATTATCATTATTTTTAAAAAAGCTTTTTAAAGATAGTTATTCACTTTAATGAAAAATTGTTGAACTGAAAACAATGGTAAACTTGTATGTAGTCCACATATTAAGCCTTCGATAAAATCGAACTTATATATATGTTTAAAGTATCTAAGCGTTTATATAATCTTTCCTAACATAATTGTTGAACAAGTTTACAAAAATATTAGTGCAGGCCGCTGTTCACTAGGTTTAAACAATTGCTTTATTTGAATTACAAATCAATAACTGTACTCGATCAGAAAATATGTTGATTATCACTAGCTTACACAACGAAACAGTCACTTTAGCATTGATATTTCAATACAAACTATGTGAAAAGCTTTGGATTACTGATTTACGTTACTACCAAGCTACAGTGCACGCGTTGTGTATGATTTTTGATTCTTTGACAGATAACATACACTTTATAATGGATAGGTGCATAATTACTGTGATCTCATTGAAAGTAAGTGAGGTAATGGAAGACATAGGTGTTTCTGAAGAAATGGTAAGCTTTCGACGTTATATTTATTTAAAGAATGAAAAACGTTTCCCAAGCGAGAAAATGTCATATTCAGCTATACACGCAGTTGGAAGTCAAGTTGAAGGCTCTACTACACTTGGTATGAATTCGGACAACGATGTGATACACGCTTCAGATACATATAAGGTTATTTTACATGATATAAGCAGTGAAATATACGAAGGTGGCCAATGCGCAGCTCTTCTTGTGAGATGTGCTGTTTGCAATGCTGCCTACTTCAAGTTGGTCTCCTGGATCCAAAAACTAATCTTATGATCGCCTCAGATGATGACACTGAGCACTTTGTAAGTGATCTACAAGGCAGAATCTTGATTTCAAATAAACCTGTCATCTATTCATTTTCAAGAGGGATACACATGTTTACATGGAATGTTGAACAACACGGCCCAGCTTTTAGGTGTTCTGATGAAGTTTATCAAAAAGATCTCACATATACCTTAAATTGTCCATCTCTGCCAGTTTGCTGCCAGGTATTGTTTACAAGACCAAAACCAGGGCATTGGCCGAAACAACAAACTATTACCGATTCAAGACATTGTGGAATTTTTCTTGTTCATCCGGGAAACATAGCTTCTACATATGATCATCGTAATTCGATTTGGACGATACAGTTTACTAACGAGTACTCACTTCGTCAATGGCGAATGTCAACGAACATGATAGAACGTCTACTCATGTTCGACCTAAACAGTGCAGATGAGGGCATACATTCTTATAAAGATGATGCGAAAAGAGTTTCTGTGGCCACTCGTAGACAACCGATTGAGCACCTTTCATATGAAAACGACTTTGCTCTTCACGATTGAACAGTTTCCGAAAAAAATATGGAGAAATAATAATCTTTTGCAGTGTGTCCTGTACTTTCTGAACACGCTGAGACGTTTCCTCAAACGTCGATTTGGCCCACATTACACCATTGCGTCGGTGAACTTATTTGAACACAAACTTGAAGCCTTTGAAATGGATCGGCTAGAAACGGAGATTTCAACAATTATCAATTCGAAACTTGAATGCATCTGTTGGATACAAATGGACAACTTTGGACAAAGGTTGTTAGAGAAGCTTAATGGAATAAAATCACAACTATCATCCAAAGAAGAACAACGTGCTCAGATCATCTGTAACGTTTTCTTTCATAACTATCGACACTGGAGCTCTAATATCGATGGATAAAAACAAAAATTAGAACTTAAGTAGATTCCGTTTTAAGGGATGAGATCACAGAGGCATCCTTCGTTTTAGAAAATGACCATACATATCAATACGGACGGGAATATTATTTAAACGATATTTTTTACCAAAAAGCTTCGGTAGATGCGTCTCAGTGTATAAAAATCAATAGTGTGATATCGGACGCAATTCATGAAATGTTCAGAGTCTCCTTACGTTCCGGAAGTATCTTTTGCTATCTAACATATGCTTCAATGCTCGTGTGTACGCAGCAATACGAAAAAGCAGAGTCAGTGCTTGAGCTGAAAGAGTTTTATTTAACGCCAGAGATTGTCGAAATCTCATTGGTCTTTGATGATCTTAAGAAACTCAGAAACCGAGTTAAAGTCACAAAATCAAATTCACCGTCAAATATCGTAATGGATTGTTTGCATTTGATTTTGACACCGATTTTATTTTCGAGGGAAGAGTCGCACTGCTTACCAAAACATCTCGTGTATGAAATGTACAGAAGAGACACTGATGCCAATAAGTCAGAATATTAAAAACTGTTTCACGAACGGTGGAAAGACACCGCTGTGATAAACGTTCGGCCGTTTTTATTCTACCTTCAATATCTATCATCAAGAGATGCACATACTAAGCAGGTATCTGTCCGTAATATCGAGAAGTTTTTGACGGATAAATTAAATGGTAGAGACAATTTGAACAGTCAAATAGAAACTACCCTTAACATACTCGGACACATTTATGAATTAGAGAATAATATATCGGCTGCATTGATTGCATATGTCAAATCTGTGTTTTATGTCCCAGTCAATACTACCGCGCTGTGGCACTTGTTCCGTTTAGTCGGGCAACAAGTGTTCAACAAACAAGACGAAACACCATGATACCATCGCCGAAAGACGATGGCAAAGACAATTAAGGGAATCCTGATTTGTATATCGTCAGATTGTTGTATAAGAAAAGCAGATAGTTCAAAACTAAACGTGTGGTGCGCTTTGTTTTGCTTCACAAACACATACATACGTTTTGCATAAAAAGTACTTATTGTAATCAGTTTCAGGTATTTTAATGTAAACTAGAAATGTAGAAAAGTTGTTCTTGATTTGCTTATTCCTATCCTTCGGTATTCCCTTTATTGTAAACACATGGCATGAAAGCTAAGAGATCAAAACGAAAACAAAAAAGACAAATAATTAAACATCTACAATTATCTACAATTATATGTATATTTTAAGTACTGTTGATGTTTTAAGTTTGATCCGAAAATATTGTTGGGATATCTTGAAGATTTTCTGTCACTTGGAATCAGTTTAGTTTTTTCCGCCACTTATAGCATTTAGTAACATCAAAATAAAACTCATGCTTTGTATATGCTTGCACGTGTATTATGTATATTATAAAGATTTCCTGGTTGATTTTCCGAACATGCTCTGATAAATGCCGTATTTCATATATTCTGAAGAATGGACACGAGTGCATTGCTGCAGTCTCACGTGTTTTCCTTGGTGGGGTCTTCCCACAAGGGTCGCTATTCGTGGGCGGCTTGTGAAGAATATATATCTGTAGTTAATCGTAAAAGTAATTTGTCCTTATCGTTAAGTGTTTTATTTAAAATCAAAATGCTTAGTCTTGTACCAGCCATATTATTATAAATTAACTACAGATTTTACCTGAAATTGCATCTACGCACGGAATACGAAAGTGTATTTGCTTTATGATATACAAGTATGTTTTGAAACTCTAACTCTATATTTTGAAATGTGTGGACGTGTTTTAACCGCCAATTGTGCCAATAAGGAGAAATATGTTATATTTTTATCTTCTTTTTCGCATTTTATAATAAATGCCTTTTTCGGGAATATTGCCTTTGTCCTTTCCGTCATGACATACTAGTCGTTCCGGTCTTTGATCTTTTTATAAGCACCTAGGATAATACATAAACTACAATTTGATCGATACATCAACGGCACGTTTAATCTTCCGTTCATTTGATAACACGACATATTAAAATTATAAACTAAAAAAGGCAAACTAACTTTTAAAATGTTCACGTCAAGAACGATTGATACATCAACTTCACTTTTATTTGACAAAGAACAAAAAATATTAGTTTGCTTTCTCATCAAATAAGACATGACGATTTAAACTTATACAACTCAATACAATCTGATGAAAGATAAAGCAAATACTTTCAATTTCAAGCCTTCTTCATGCTCTCAGAGATATTCGGCATCAGTTTCTCCGGAAACATCCAAATATCGTGCAACCTGTGCTGATAAACGAGGTCCATTAGCTGAGCGCCGTATCATTGATATTCAGATCACTGTCACTTGTGGAACGATATCGACAAAACCCAATCCGCCAGCAATGAGATTCGGAAAGAAGGTTTTATAGTAGTTGATCGCATATATGACTGGAATAAGATAAGAAAACAGCGTTGGCTGTTGTCACAATATTTGCCTGGTATTTGTTGGTTTGTATTGTTTATAGCAATTTTAATTAACATGTATGAGCCGTAAGTCGTATACATAAAGACTGGTTTGGATAATAATTATAATATTTACATACGGGTAATAAATTTGAGTGAGGTTCGTAGTGCATGACGAGTCGAAAAAGCGTATACTTGATACATTCATTAGAATTCATGTGTGTACGGCTTTATGATGTTAACACCGCTCTTTGGTTTCGAACTTGATACGATCGACCGGCAATCCATGCCGTTTGTGCCCGGAATCATAACACCAGATTCGCTGTTGCCAACTTGCCAATGTGTTTTTGAAGACAATTCAATATTGCAGGGGAAGAGCCACTCGTGGGTTTGTTTCTAGTGCTATTTTTGTAAAGATGTTCTTATGTAAAATGCTGATTTAAAAAATGCGACATTTTATGTCTTCATCTATTTAGTGCATGTGTTTGCACTGTGTCAATGACTTGGGCACTGTTCTGAGAGTTATGCGACCCCTCACGAACCGTACGTTTTACTACAAATGTTTAATCATGGTCTTTGTTAGAGACGTCCTTAATGGTGCGACGTTTTGCGCCCGGTTCCGATCTGTTCTGGTTAATAACATAAGCCTAATCTGCTACGATTATATATCATATAATTATAAGATTGGTGTTGCTTTGAACTTGTGTCAACGATGTGGTCATGCTCTGACACGGTCATTGCGAACGGCTTTCCCAAAAAGATCATTCTTGTACAAGAAAATCCGTTTCTCTTCACTTATTAAGAATCAACTCTCTGTGTTACAATATGGTACGATTATCGCCGTGATGTATTAATGATTGAGCTAAGACTAAACCAGAGTCTTACAAACAATCAGTCGGATTGTCAAAACACAAACAATAAAATCATGGTGTTTTATTTGACAACTATCACAACAATTTTGAAGTATGCTTAAGTACAATTGTAGGCGTTGTGTTACGACATAATACGATCGAATATGATCTGATAACGATGATTCATATAAGCTACGGTTATCATTTAAAAAGCAGACAGTGTTAACCTCTCAAAACTGTTCTACAAATAATACGATTCCCAGTTGAATGATTTCACAGGATCGCCACAATATTGTAAACTAAGATTAAGACTACGATTTCAAATTTTGAAAGTGAGAACCTAAAAATCAACGCGGCGTATTGTGTCGCTTGTCAGATAGTTACATGTTGTTGATACGACGATTGTACTGTAAATATTGACTGGTGGGTTATTGAATGCAATGTAATGTAAACCTCGTCTACCACTTTTTGCAATTTAACACGCAACCAGTTAATGTCGCTTCATATGCAATGTTCAACTAGGTCAATAATTATAATGTTTGTTCGTATTAATAAAACATAAACTTAAGGATGTATCGTAATATGTATTAGATACTTTAATTGTTAAAGTGAAAGTTTAGTTAAGTTACTATAAACGTACACAGACATAAACAACAAGAACTTGTTCGGTAGAAATTTGAAGAAAAAAAACACATCAGTGCGTAAATGAAAATTATACTACGCTTATTATTGTTGTTTTGTTTATAGCCTTTGCGTCTGACAGTACATGCATATTAATTGATACTCGTTCTTTAATTGCTTTCAATTCCTCTGTTACCGAGACAAATTCCATCTTATATTACAAACAGGGTTCACAATAATCATAGATAAGTTAAGGTTCTCCACATTCTGCAACTGCTTAGTATAGACTAGTACAATATTTATTCGCGTGCGAGATATTCTAGCAAAACACTATGGTCATATATATTTATATGCAAATATCTCGTCATTTTAAAATAGAACGACCGATATGTCATTGTTTCCACTTTCTATTTTCATTACGATCCATTTATTGAGGATATTGCTGCAATAATGCAAACGGAAAATACTGCTAGTGAATGGGGTTTTGAACTACACTGCTGAGAGTTTACGTATAAATTATGTTTCGTCTATTTAATTCGATGGCTCGTGTCTATATCAGGTGGCCGTCTATACTGTAAATTTAACGGGGTAATTGTTTATTGAATTACAATTGACGATATGTAGACTGAAATCATGTTCCACTTTGTAGGGTTTGGTAGACTAAGCATAAGACTAGGATTGTATACAATTGCAATTTTTCGTTTGTGCCTGTACACTGGTGACAAATACTATTTCTTCTGAGCAGATTTGTTCATCCGACACATTGAAACAATTTTTGGTTCTTCGACAAACACGCGTAAACGTGTATGTATCGGGTTAAATTTGGTCGTTATGAATTGTATTGCTTCGAAATGATATAATCATGAAGACACACTTTTATCAAACTCTTTGAGAGACCAACTCTTTGAGAGACCAATATTTCATCATTTCAGCGAGGTCTATTTGCTTTGAAAGTGCGTAGTAATGGCTTCAAGTAATGGATTTAAGTTTTAACAAGTACAAAACGTTGTATACTCTTTGTAACGTTTGCGGAGACCTGTCAACGTTTTCTAAACAAAACAAGCCGATATTAATCCACATCCACATATGCGAGCTAATGACCCGAATTCTCCGAGGTACGACAACAGCAATTCACATCATGTCCCGTACGCAATAGTTACTTACAACGGGTAAGTGATGTCAGCCCTGGATGCACTGTATTGTCAGCCTTAGATCAAATGGATCGCCATTGCTGAGGATCCATTCCCGTTGTGAGCTCCGTGTTTAAAAAAACCCTTTTCTGATTATTCACAACCGGTGTATATCCTTCATTAGCAGCTAGTTTGCAAAGGTGAGAGACGCAGAAAGCGGCAAAAGTTAGTCCTGATAGAATAAGAACAACAGCAGAACGTTTGCGCATGTTTTTAGACACTGAGTTGACCCAATCGAGTGCCATAACTCTTCTGTCATTCATTTGAATATATTCACGGTCGAATTCGACGTTGGCGTTTTTCACCAAGTACGGAAGTATTGTCTGAATATGTAGGTTTCTTAAAAACCACGGTGGGTCGAATGCAATACCTTCAAATTGTATGCTGATAAAATATGAGCTGCCATTGCCGATTCTTAATAATACAGGCCTTTTGACAATAGTGAGTTTCGAACTCTGTAAGTCCAGTATACTATTGTGAGAATAATTCCCCCAAAAAACAGTTACAGAAACCGCTGAACATATAAAAAAGAACATTATGCTTTTGCATGTAGCAATTCCGTACAACATATGAATGGAGTATGTATGTCTCTGTGTAATCAATACAAACATAGGTAATTCAAGTATACATGTACATCTATTTTTCGTAATGACGGTAAAGTAAATAAAACGCTACAAACATATCGAGTTTCTTTGAGCATTTGTATTGTACATTGCTAGTATAAAATTATTTATTTTCGCTTTCCTTGTACAACACGTAGTATATGGCAGATTGTTTGAGGGTTCCTGTTTCACAAACTAGACAGACGTTTTATATTTTCAATACATTATATGCTCGACAATTTCTTACTTCTCATCTTTAACGTCAGTTTCACAAGGGCGATGATTAGCTTATAAAATACCAACGAGGTATGGCTGTGGTTATGTCCGCTGCTTCGAGTTCAATATCCACTTCTAATGTCGCTTTAATAGTAACATATTACGGTATCAACATTTTGCTTGTTAATATATGTTTGCATCAGTAATGCACAGTACCTGCTGAATTATTGGACTACAGTCATTAATACAATTTAAGTCTGACCAAACTACACACAGTTGATTGCGTACATAGAATGCAGTGCTGAAAATTTGAAACAGATCAATGTTGCACATTTCGTTTATTGTTATTGCAAAATTTTACACGACTTACAAGATATTTGGAGTGCGTGAATCATTTAACAAATACATAGATACATTTTCATACTATGCATTTAATCGTTTTTGTTATAAAATGCATGTGCATATTACACAAAATATATCAACACAATGCAAGCATGTAAAACGAAACTGTATTATACTCGCAATACAATTCTATGAATAAATTTGCGTGCAACACGTACATAATTCTGTAACTACCAGATATATTCCATTGAAACGCATGTATTTGATATCGCTGAGGTCATTGACCAATGCTTATATTCATACCTGCAATTAAGCAGACGTAGGCCTAAGCCAGTTATACTGTAAAAATCAGTTTAATGTTTGTTTGCAATAAGCAAATATCTCTGCGTCTAGTACGAGTATAAATTTAGAACAAACAATAAGATTGTTCCATTAAACATTATTTTTTTCTGGCATTTCCCTGTTCTCCAGTGTCACCCATCTCTTCTTGAAAATAAGTATTCTTTTATTATACCCCATTTAAAGCAAGTGATACTTTCTTGAATCTTTTAATTACAGACCAGTGTTGTTAATTATTGTGTAAAACCCATAATCAAGATCCATTAACAAAACATGACGTTTGTTTCCGGGCAAACCGAGATACAATAATTTATAAAATATATTGTAAGCAAAGTGGAACTGTCATTTTGTATTAAACGTTCCATGAACAGCAATCCCTTAAATCTTATGGATTAACTATTTTATTACAGAACAAATGAAAGGGACGCTTTCATCGTTGCTTGTAAAATTTAATTAACTTGTATATGGACTGTTTAAAGCCTTTTCGTTAGACATTTCAACACCGTAAGAAACGTTTTTTTTTATTACTTAATATGTCGAGACACTTCAAATTGCATTTTTAATTATATCTGCATAAAATGCATTAAATGTAAACAGACAAATATCAATTAATTTAATGCTTAATCATTATCAATGGTACGTTCAAGTAGAGACGAGACGAGCTGGTACAAACGATGTCACAGCAACGCCCCAATGCCGATTGTTGTTGATTGATGTTTTTTAAAAGTGTTCACGAAAGTATATATTATAATAATACATTATGACAATTGTCGTCATCAGTAAAAATGGCAACACATTTTTTTCTGAAGAGACCTCCAATTATGTAATACAATTATAATGCGATGAGCACGCAGTAACATCAATCAACAACAATCGTCCTTGGAGTGTTGAAGTAAAATAGACTGTACCAGCCTGTGATATCGCGACTTGATAAAGGACTACATTTATCTTCTTACCGGCTGTTTTTAAATGCATGTTTTTTAGAAATCGACTTAGAGATATCTCTATCAGTTACTGGTGCTGCCAAGACAAAGCGCCGTCATGTAAACGGAAAAATGAAACCTAAAGCCTCCGTCAAAATACGAACATATGTACATGAATGCATGGATGCATTACGGTTCATATTTCCATAAAGTCTGTATACATACTGTTATATAAGTAGTTTCCTTATGTATATTACAATTTAATGTGCTTATCATTGATTAACACTACCCCTGCGTCTTAAGAACTAGCTTCACAGGTATTGTGTTTTACATAGAATGTTTGAGCACACTCAAGGGTATGATACGATTATTTCACATTCGTAAAGAAACTATGTATTTATAATTATCTCGGTAAAGCTCAATATAAAGATTATATGATTGAACGTGTATATAGATTTATCATACCACCACATTGATATCTGCTTGATATCCTGTTGCCTGA
Source organism: Dreissena rostriformis (assembly GCA_007657795.1). Lineage (NCBI taxonomy): Eukaryota > Metazoa > Mollusca > Bivalvia > Myida > Dreissenidae > Dreissena > Dreissena rostriformis. The sequence goes on along the minus strand of VMBQ01002090.1, from coordinate 114,812 downwards.
TATCTTTTTTTATATCACGGTCAACAGGAAGTTCATATATCAGTCATGTGTGGAGGCTACTAAGACTTAATTACAATGTTTTGTTTTATTGTAAAACTGAATCAGATTTATCAAAACAAACAATTTGATACCAAGAGGTATTACATTTAATCCACAAACAGCAACAAAAACAGAAAAAAACGTATTTTCTAAATATTAAGAATGAATAAGTACATGCTGATGACGTCATGTAACAAACGGACTACTTTTTTGACACGCCTTCATATGCAAGAGTCTGCCAAAGCAAAAATCATCAAAAGACTCTAAGGCGGAAATTTATATTGACTAGCACTTCTGTCAACGCTTCCGAAATGAACATTTCTCTCCCCACCCACCCTGCACAAGCACAGCTTCCTGGCCAAAATCGAATACATGGCATGTTTTTTGGAGCTGTCTAACGTGCAGAACCTCAATATTTACGCACAACCACCACAGTAAACCAAATGCGCAGTACATATTCCGAATTCTAATAAAAACATAATTCATTTCTTTACACGTGTTGACACACTGCGAAGACGTGAGCAACTGCACTGGCCTTGACATGTTACAATTGCGTTTCAAGTTTTTCCGTAAAATGTATAGTATATGTTTTCATTTTGTGTAATAAAGTATTGCTGCTTAAAGTTTTGTTGCAGAATTAAAGAAGACAGAGAAAGAAACAGCGTTATTAAATTACATTAAATGGCGCTACTTTTCGTGTTGAGGAACAATGCTATTTTTAGAACGATTCATACGCGATAAACAAATGCAGCGGCTCCCGGGCGTAGCAATGAATTTTTAGTATTTCTTGAAAAACGGGGTGAGTGGTGTCAGTGGTATGATAAACAGAAAAACAGGTTACTGCCTGATCGTTTTGTAATATATCAGGCTCGGCACGAATAAAATAACGGCTCGGCAAAGCCTCGCCGTTATTTTATTCTAAGCCTCGCCTGATATATTACAAAACGATCAGGCAGTAACCTGTTATTCTCTATATATAC
>VMBQ01002090.1:77591-113532 GCA_007657795.1 Dreissena rostriformis | reverse complement strand
GTTATACGAATAATATAGAACATAAAATTCAAAAGCTATATAATATCATTAAGAACAATCACAGCTTACAAGATGTTGTATAATTTTAAGAGTACAAAAAAAACAAACAAACAAAACAACAAAAAAACATTAATACTAAGAACTCTATGACTTTTTATAATATAATATATACATATTATATATAATACGGCTCAATTTAACATTAAGAGTCTTTATAAAAATAGGGAGCCTGATTAATTTACATTGCTTGCATGTAACAAATATGTAAAACACACACATAAAAAGCAAAACATAAGGGTAGACATAAGGAAGCAAAACAGGGATAACCACTTAAGTTTACAAAACTAAGGCAAAGAGTAGAGATCATGCAGAGAAACATACATATTGGGAGACAATAGCAAATACAGGGACGTATCACGATTGTATGTGCGGAAATAACACAGACAACCATTAATATATCTATAACAAAGACACTATTCTAAGTTCAATGATAAATGCATATCATTGCACAATTAAATCTCTTTTCGGCTGATCAAACGTAATGCAGATAAGTCTAGTAACTGACGACACTACGAACGTTTAGTAAAGATTCAGAGTTTCATCACTGAAATTGAAAGTGATGTAAGACTTCGTTGCAAAGATGATCGCACACGGACATAAACACATAGTTCTCGACATAATTGTAATCTCATTTGGTAGATCGCTTGACTTACACATCCGAGGATCGCGGGTTGGACCCCCGGCCCGGCCACACAGCTTGTGTTAAACGGCGAAACAGCAAACTAAACAAAGAACCAAACAACATCATTGTGATGAATCGTTTTTGAAATAGTGAATTATTTTTAAGGTTCTTGTTTTTCAGTACCGGTTAACGACATTGTCGCTATCATTTTTATGTGTTCGTATAATGGATTATGATGTTTCAGTAAAGTGTTTGATGACGTCAATCAGAATCACTTGTATGTGATTTCTTGTGTTATAAAATAACAGTGCCGTCTCCGTTTGTGAACACTGGATTGTGAAACCTTATTACAGTGCCGTCTCCGTTTGTGAACACTGGATTGTGAAACCTTATTGCAGAGTCATAGCTTTTAAACAAAGGTGTGTTTACATAGTAAAGCAAGTAAACTACTGACTTAAATTAAATTTTGTGTTATCTGCATATGTTTAAAACTGATGAATTATAAGATTCATTCGATTAAGTGCCTTGGTTTGTTATAAATACATATAAATGAATTTACAATTAAGTATGTCTTATTTCTTTGATAGCGATGCTGTCGACAAGACTTAGTGCTGTGACGATTGTGTTCTTACTGCTGGGAACGTGTTTGGTACAAGAAGCAAGAGGGCAAGGTATGTAAACATAAAGAACGCTTGAACAATTATATGCACACAACTGAAATTAACTGAATTTGGCATTAATTGGTTTTGTGTTTTGCAACCGGTAACTTTCAATGGACGGAAATGTTGTGGGAATGTGTTTATAAAATAATAAACTAGATATAAAATAAAGGCCTTACCTAATGCCTTATTATAAGCAATATATTTAACATGACAATTGCTTGATGCCATATGAATTAACATCTTCTTACTTAAGGTATTAACTACTAAATTTATAATATACAATATTAACCATTGGCAACACAATTGCGTAAAAGTTTTGTGTTAAGTTTAATTAACGCATGATTACTGCAACGCAATTGTTTCTGAACAATTGTTCAACATGTAGTATTTTTTTATTTGAAACGATTATCTTTAGTAAAATAATATTAGTATGAATACCTATGCCCTATATTGCCGCTTTTGACTCCCGAGAGTTCAAATATCGGCAATATTGTTACGGTTTCGAGACGCTGTCTCTACGGTTGCTGGACCCTGCCTAGAAATCTAGATCGGCGCGGAAGACCAAGCTCTCTTGACAGATAGGTTTAACAAGTAACATTTTGGAAACCAAAATATTTATAGTCCGGACCATATCGGAATAGATACGGCTGCATCGGTTCAAATTCGGGACGTAATCAGTACAGACTCGGCTCGGAGTCCGGACAATGTCTGGTTTCAGAAGGGAAGAATATTCCATAAACAATATTTTAAAAAGACATACATGTCAAATTAGAAATCTAGGTTCTAAGATATCGTAACTCGACAATATGATGACGATAACCCGAAATTACGATGGCGCAAACGGAATACTACAAGTAAATGATGATTACGTGGAAAAGTTTCGTTTCAACAAATCGTACTGTCACGTTTTTACCGTAATATCATGATGTCGTGTGTTCGCGTTTAGTTCATCCTACTGTCGTGTATCTGTCATCGTACTGTCGCGTTATCGTCATTGTACTGTCGCATTATCGTCATCGAACTGTCGCGTTATCGTCATCTTTCTGTCGCGTTATCGTCATCGAAAAGTCGCGTTATCGTCATCTTACTGTCGCGTTATCGTCATCTTACTGTCGCGTTACCGTCATTGTATTGCGCGTTATCGTCATCGGAAATAAGTAAAAGCGTCTGATGATGCTTACGTCAATCCACTGTTTTTACAAACAATATCCAGCAAGAGGTATCTGCGATTCCTTTTGCTTTTATACACAAATCTATAGATTTTCGTTGCATGCGCACCGTACTAACCTGAATCCCGACTTGTTTTGAATAGCCATGACTGGTAAACGTACTTTTAGTACTTCATTCGTATTTGTTCCTCAAATATGTATCCGATAAGCAATACGTTCATAATGTCAAAATGGTCAAAATGGCGGCAGTCATTTTGACGAGGCTAATGACGTCATTTGCTGTTAACGACGGTCGCGATCGATCGTAAACCAGATAGCAACCGGTATTTGGCACAACAGGACGTAGAAAAACGATATCAGCACATCTTCTCTGGACTTTTACACAGTAAACAAATATTATTTGATTCATAAACTAATATATATCATACGTTGTGTATACATGTATAAAGCGTGTGATCTGTATGTGTTTTGCTTGTTTAACATTCAGATTAAAATGTTGACCGTTAACCCATGAAAGCCTTCCGAGTATGTGCTCTGACTATAATGTGACATGTTTATTCTCATGCCGATTGTATAAACATCTGTTCGATACAATAACCGGAAAAATACGCGGTACCGACTGTAGTACCTACGACTCTGTGGTTTGGTTAACAAACGACATTTCCAGTAACCACACTGTCATAAACTGTGAACGCTGGTTAACAATATCGTGACACTGTTCTGACCCTAGCGACAAAATCGTGAACATTTTAGGATATGTTTAATCATGTTATAATACAACATAATTGCGAGTTCCAACTCACAAAGCGATGTAGGCCTTTTGATAATTTAAATGCGGGGACTGTCAGCGATTAAGAACGCGAGTTTCAATCGGGAATGTGAGACCAAAGCGTCAGCCTTATTTGTGAGATCCTAATGCGACCTGCCAATTCGTTTTCAACCATGTCCGATGAAAGCATCTCATATGTGTGATATGTTTTCTTTTTATTTCAGCCGCCCGCCGTAGCTTGTGCCACTGTCGATGGTTTGGCTGCAGATCGAACGAATGCTATGTTAGACGGTGTGGTTGGTTGGGTTTGCGTAGATGGTGTTGTCATTTTTCCCATCCGGCATGCTAGGGGGTGAGAATGCTATTTATTGAATGTGAACTGATGTTATTTGGATATTGCAATATTCTTAAAGCCCAATTTACACTCAAAATCAAAGAATATTTTGTAAACTATTTTGAAAAAAAGAAAGCGAACCCATAAAAAATCAGTGTTCAGTATAGCAATAGCCAATAGTTCAACGCTAGATGTGGTCTGGTAACACAGTTTCAACAAGATACAAAATGCTCTTTTTTATTTTTTTGTGGGACAATATATTCAACACATGTTCATGCACCAAGTTAGTGTTCGCAAGTCGTATGAATAGATATCGTTGCGGGAAATTAAAATGGAATATATTGTCACACAAAAAATAAAATAATAATATTTAATATTTAGATTGTGGGATGTTTTTTTTCTGTTAATAATATTTGAAATTTATTTTAAATACACGTGTTTCCATCGTTTAGAAAAAGAAATCATCAAACAGGGGAATAATGATTAAGAATTGCAATAACTGTATAAGTATTACTCGAAATTGTATTTCATAGCAAACTAAGTTGAAATATGGAGTTTTCGATTTGTTTTTAAAACGGTAGATCTACAGGTCTTCTGTTTAAATAGTTTCTTCCGAAACCCTGTTTTGTGCAGGTGTACGCATTTAGACAAGACGAATGTTCGTAGAAGTAACGAGACATATATATTGTATGCTGCAGTTTTTGGAAGATGAACTATTCATCTTAAAAAAATCCCAGCCTTGAAAAATCGAAAATAATAAACTCTAGAAAAAGGCCTTGAAAGTGGGCCATTTTTAATTGAACACTTTTAGCATTGAATTTCGTGCAATATGGCATTTTATTATTAGCATACACGCAGTTTTCTCCATTTTCAGTAATGATATCCCTGACTGATCACACCGATTGAAATACATATTCTATGAACATACGCATTTATTTTTAATTTAACCGCAGACATGTATTTAATTGTTTGATCCGAGGGCAAAGTGGTTATTGTGGTTATTTTTATTTGAAGGTCAATAATGTTCAGAAGGACCATCAGAAAAACGCATTAGTTTGCTTAAGTTTTGTGCATATTCTCTAAAGAATAAATAATTAGTTTTCTATATTTAATGTATGCTTTTCTTTTTCAGAAATGATTCTTGAATGCAGTTTCGGATATCGTATATCGAACGCAAGCACTGAAGATGTCCATATAATAAAACATTATTTTGAGAAAGAACCCGTTAAACCTTTTTGAGTAGAATATATAATAAATCAGAGCATCAATGAGTTTTTTCTCTTTAGTTTAGTTGTATAATATATTTAGTTAAAATTACTAAAACTGATTGATTATTTATTGAAGACACGTTTACGGCATAAGCATTAGAAAACAATGTGTCATCAAATGCTTGAGAATGTGGTTATATTCATATTTGAATACAAGTTCAAATTCTAGGTTATTGGTATGTAACTTTTAAAACTTATGATCGACGAAACAGACCTCGGATACATCAATACTCTTGTGACTTTGTGAATATCAGTATTTTACCAAATGTTAACACCCAATGGTAATTTGGAAATGCACCTAAGAGTATCAACTTCAAAAATAAATTAATTGATTAAAACACAAATAAATATTAAATAATCCATTAATCATGTCAAGCCATTATGGAAGTAATTAGTCACATGTGTGGTTTATGTATTTGGTTGAACTTAACAAACATGCACATTAATAAATACATACAGAAAAATGCCGGTGCTTTTAATGCAATATTGAATAACCATAGCAAAATAAGGATAGCGTTTATAAACAAAGCTCTTAAAACACTAATCGACAAGTAGCGGCGGTATTCCTGACGTTACATGTTAGCTATTTAATCTGCTGCCGCGAATCATGATTGGGATTATAGTCCTTCCGTCCGTCTGTAAATGTGTTCTACTCATTGAAGGATTTGCGTGTCTTAAATGCATGGTTGTTGAGACGATGTGTATAAAGCATGACCTACCAAACATGGCTATATGGGTAAGATATGGTCTTTACCTGGGCGTGTCCATACAGGATAGCCCACATTGGTCCCATATGAGCCCATTGTGGACATTCCATTATGGGTCCCAGATGGGTCCCATATGCAAATGCTTTCAGTCGAATCAAGCGAAGTGTACCATACAATACAAATTGATTCAGTTATACTCTTTATGCGACTGTATTGATCTTTACATAAAACTTATTTGTCTTATAATTAGAATTCTGCTTAGTATTATTATTATTTTCAACCCGTATGGGTCCCGTATTTGATGTTAAATGCAAAGAATACCTCTATTGACCTTGTCCTTTAAGAGGAAAACACTTAACAAGTAGTTTTGCAAATAAAATATTTCTTAAAAATGTTACACCTGGATCTTGGCTAGTTGTGAGGAAAGGGATGTATTTTTTTTTTAACTTTGTAGAAGACCACTATATGATACAAGGCAAATATCAAAGCTATGGGCCTTCTTGTTGCAAATAAGATTTAAACATTATTGTGCTATATGCCCAATTAAAAAAAATGTTAACCATGGGACGTGGTCAGCTTTGGGCCCAGGTATTTAATTTAAGAAAAATCTGAACATTAAGTGATGATGATGCTTGTTACATACCAAATATGAAAGCCATCGGCTTTGCGTTTTCAGATGAAGATTGGAAAAGGGTTTTCCAAATATAAATACATGTGGAACTTGTGACCCCCGGAATGAGTCCACTTTTGAACTCAGGGGGGCATAATTTGAACTTACTTTATAGAGGACCTCTAGATGAGGCTTCATAACAAATATGAAAAGCAGGCTTCAGATAATAAGATTTTTCTGGTTTTCGCTATATTAATCTATATAGTACTGGTAACCAACGGGGCGAGGCCAATTTTGATCTCTGGCATACTTTGAAAGACTTTGTAATAGTACTAAAATCAAATATCAAAACCATAGGATTCGCGTTTTCAGACACGAAGAATTGTTTCAAGGTTTTCATATACAAGCCTATGTTTAAATGACATCTGGGGCCAGTTTTTACCCAGTTTTGACCAACGTTGGTAAAGGAGCTACATGCTGATACCAACCAAATATAAAAGTATTGGGCACATACTTTTCTTAAAATAATATTCTGTTTAATGTTTTCCTTATATAAGGCTATGTAAAACTGTTAACCCCTAGGAAAGTTATGACCTCAGGGGCATAATTTGAACAAAAACTGTGTGCAGGACCAATATACAAAGTTAGATATATAATACCATATCTATACATTTTCGCTAATTATATATCATGGACACATGGCGGGGTTAATTTAGATCACAGGGGCATTATTTTAACAAACTTGGGATGCTTTTCATAACACATACAAAATGTCTGGGCTATAATGTCATGGCTATAATTGTAACAACAAAAGACCACTATGCGATGTTACATATAACGATACCAAACCGGTGGTACTTGCGGTTTCAGATGAGATTTTTTACACTTGCGCCACACGGGAAATTATAATTTTCTCTTATCACTGGTGAATTAAAATTGATAATCTCCCGAAGCCAATAAATATTCTACATACCATTTCTGAAATATCACATTTATAATTTTACTAATTGAGTGAGGTGAATACGTATAAGTCGTCCATATTTCAATCGTCCACGCGTCTAAATGATCCTTAGGTTTTAGATACAATCAATCTAAAATAAATAGGTTTAAACTAACTAACCTGACATGTATTCTACCGAACATAATTGAAGGAGCTTACAAATAATTAGTGCATGCCGTTCAATGGGTAAATACAATCCGTGATTTATTTGAGTTAAAAATCAATAGTTATACTATATCGGGTATTAAACTGGTTATCATTATCTTAAAAAAACGTCTATATAAAATAGATATTCAATTACAAACGTTGCGCAACAACTATAGGATTAATAATTACCGTTACTAGTAAGCAACAGTGTGGGCGTTGTGTATGATGATCGTTTCTTTGATATTTAACATACTCATTATAAGGGAGAGTCAGATCATTACAGTGATATCATTAAAACTATGTGAGGTCATGAAAGATATAGGTGTCACTGAATAAATGGGAAGCTTTAGACGTTATATTTCTTTAGCGGATGAAAGACGTTTTCAATGCAAGAATGCATTTTGGAATGCTATACACGCAGTTGGCAGTCAAGTTGAAGGCTCTACTACACTTGGTATGAATTCGGACTTCGATATGATAAATTTTCCACAATATATGAAAGTTATTTTACACCGACTCAATGTCAAAGCACACAAATAACCAACGGTGCCCAATGCGCAGCTCTTGCTGTAAAGGATGAGAATTGTTATTCGCGATGCTGCTTTCTACAAGTGGGTTCTCTGGATACATGAGTTCACTTCAACTGATGGCGCTGACATTACTGGGCACTTTGTTTGTGACAAAAAAGGCAGAATCTTGGTTTTAAATAAACATGCCATCGATTTATTTGCAAGAAGGATCAAACTATTAACATATTATGTCGAGAATGTTGAACAACACGGTCCAGCTTTTAAGTGTTTTGAAGAAGGTCATGAACGAGATGTAACATTCGCAGTATATTGTCCATCTCTGCCAGATGACTGCCAAGTATTTTTTAAAAGACCAAAGCCCGGGCATTGGCCAAAATAACAAACTATTACCAATGCATAACAGTGTTGAGTGTTCCTTGTTCATTCTGGAAACATCGGTTCTACATATGATTGTCGAAATTCGCTTTTGACGATAAAATTTACTTTCGAGTACTCACTTCTTCAGTGGCGGATGTCTACGAACATGATAAAACGATTGCTTATGTTCGACCTTAACATAGTACAGATGAGGGCTTACATTCTTACAAAGATGATTCGGAAGGAGTTTCTAAGGCCATCAGCAGATAACCGATTGAGCACCTTTCATATAAAAACATCTTAGCTCTTCACGATTGAACTTTTCGCTGAAAATATATGGAGAAATGATAACCTTGTGCAGTGTGCCCTGTACTGTCTAAACACGCTGCGACGTTTCCCTTAACGTCGATTTTGCCCACATTACACCATTGCATCTGTGAACTTATTTGAAAACAAACTTGAAGTCGTTGAAATGAACCGGCTAGAAAAGAATATTTCACGATTGAAAAAATTGAAACTTAGATGCGTTGAAATACTACGAATGGACAAGTTTGGACTTAGGTTGTATGAGAAACTGTATGGAATAAAACATCGAATCCTTTCTTTTAGCAAATTATAATAAATATCGTTACGAACGGACTTATAAGTTGAATGATTTGTTAAGCCAAAAAGCTTCGGTAGAGGCGTCTCGATGTATAGAAAACAACATTGTGATATCAGACGCCATTGATGAAATGTTCAGTCTCCTTACGTTCCGGAAATATCTCCTGCTATGCTAAATATGCTTCATGCTCGTTTGCACACATCAATACGAAAATGCCGAGTCACTGCTTAAAGATGTATCAATCACGACAAATATGATCGAAGTCTCCACATTTCTTAAAAACTGGAAGAAGTTCAGAAAGCGTGCTAAATTAACGAGCTCGAATTCCCCATCAGAAATTGCTATGACTTGTTTCAGTAAGATTGTGCCTACGGTATCATTTTCGAGACAGGAGTCACACTGCTTACCAAAACATCTCATTTATGGCATGTACAGAAGGGGTACTGATGTCCATAAAACAATATATTGGGCACCAATTCATAAACGGTGGCAAGACACCGCTGTGATAAATGCCCGGCCGTTTTTATTCTACCTTCAATACCTCTCATCAAGGGATACAAATACTAAATAGTCTCAGTCCTTAATATTGAGAAGTATTTGACGGATACATTCAATGGTAGAGGCAATTTTGACAGTCACATAGAAACTACCCTTAATATTCTCGGACACATTCATGAATTAGAGAATAATATGTCGGATGCATGGACTACATATGCACGATCTGTGTTTTATGTCCCTATCAATAATGCCGCGCTGTGGCACTTATTCCGTTTACTGGGACAGAAAGTGTACGGCTAACAAAAGTGACGCACCACGATACTACACACACACGGACACGATAATACCGCTCACAAAGGAATATGTCGATACAAAGCAGACAATGAATGGAAAACTGACGTTTTTATCGTCAGATTGTGGTATTAGGAAAGCAGAAACGAAATGTATTGTGAGTTTTGTTTTTCATATAAGTATTTTTGTAATCATTTGTGTGTATTTAAATGTGTACTCGAAATGTTGTTTTTAATTCGCTTATTGGTATCGTTTCGTTATCGTCCTTATTGTGAAACAAATTGACTTGTAAAGTTGCAGAAGAAATTAGTTCACAAGATTTGGAAATAATTCTGATCCAAAAATCCAAAAGATTACAAAGAAAACATATGACAAACTGTTATGCCTCAATATTAAGTGGTACTGTAAATGTTTTCAGCTTAATCCTACAAAAGGGTTTATATATGTTAAATGATTTTATTAATATACCTTGGACCATAGGACCATAGCATTAACAAACAACTATTCTACCTGCAATGCTGTTTTAAGATGTTTATATCCATGTATAGTAAAGTGCCTGTTTTCAAGCTATCGTACACGAAATAGAGTCGTATTGTCGTTAATATATTAAATAATATTCATGTATTTGTTTAAACATTAAAAAAATACATAATAATTTCAGTATGTAGCGTGGTTTGACTTTAAAAATGCGACTGCAACCAATACTTGTCTTTCAAGCTGGAAGTGCTTCCTGTTATATCATTTAATACCACTTTATGAAGAAATGTAGTTTGGTCAAGTGCTGTGGCATGATATTGATTGTTTCTTTTAAATTCTGTTTAATGTTTGAAATACTTTGAAAAAAAACCTGAGTCCTACCATTAAAACTCGTTGATTTTATCAAATATTGTTGCAGTGTTATCAAACCTAAGCATAATTGATAAAGACCGTCTATTACCGCTAAAACTCCAAAACAAACACACACACTCAAATTCGTGATTCTTGTTGAAAGTAAACCCTTGTCATGTGGTCGGAAAGGCTCTTGGCCCATACATAACGATGAACTTTAGGGAATTTAAGGATGACCTTCACTGCTGGCAGGTGATGGGGTCAAGGCCGTTATTGGGGACAGGTAGTTTTGGGACTCTTCAACCTGAAACGACATCATATAAACATACTGATATAGTCATAATCCAGATATGACTGAAACCCTGAACCGATGGCCAACTAAAGGAATGCACATTAATGATTCTGCCTGATGTTACTTCACAAGGCGTGAATCATGTATTGTATTTTTGGGGCGATTGCTTTCTGCAATTCGCCCCATAGGTAACATAATATACATAAAAACCGAAGAATAAAGTCCGTTACTTCAAATAACCAAAGTACGAACCCAGATTCTGCATTCGCAAACAAAACAGCTCCGATCGCACAATATTAGTATTAATGCGCACAAAAAGCTTACAGCGCGCGTTCCATCCATGGCAACGTCGTTTCACCGTGGCATTAGCACCCGAGTTACACGCAGTCCTCATGGAAGGTGTATACAGCGACGAAATATCGTTTTTTTTTATATGACAATTCGCCCGTGCTTTTCATGCCAGTTTTGAAGTTTTTCCTTACACACGAAATACATGTTATGGTTGTCACTTTCACAGCAGCTAAGTATACGCCATGCATGTAGTAACATTCGGATAAGCGTCGTAGACTTCACATTGTTATATGCCATTCAAATTAACTTAGATAAAATAATGTGATCATTTCGCAAAACTTAACTTAGATATTAAACTGTGATGCAGTATTTTAAAGTAAATGGATAAATAAACAGGCGCGTTAATAAAAATTGTCATTAATTATAATAACAAATAATGTGTTACATGTAAACATAATTATGCTTTTGTGTAAACAGACTGTTAATTCAAGTTAAAACAAATGCTGTTTATTCAAAATAAAGGTTTGGTGTGGCAATATTTGTTGATAAAAAAAAAACAATTCGGTCCACTCTGTCGGTCCACTTTGTCGATAAAAAATTCCCTATTTGACCAGACTTCTTTTCCCAAAGTGGCCAGGAAAACCCCTGTATATTAAAGTGAACTATCTAGCTGTGACTAACTGGAAGTCTGTTTTAAAGGACATAATTTTAGAACTTCAGAGATGGGCGTAGTTGATAGCTTAATATCTCATACAAGCCTGTGTATTTTTAACTATTTTTATGCCGGCTGGATCTTCTAAGCAGATATCATTACAATCATCAAATTATATGTGCAATCCCAATGTTTCATATGTCGGTTTGCAAGAACCAAACTATAAAAATGCTTTATAGACTTCATCTGTTGTCTAAGTTAGTATTTGCATTTCAGGGGTTGTCCAAACAATATTGGTATTGCCTGATTTAATTGGAATTTGAACTTCATTGTATTTATTTTCATGAGAATTTAAGGGATTTCTCTTATGGACTTTCTGTATGTGTTCATATTGGTAGTGAATCTGAGGCCCAATCTTATAATCGACCAACTGTATTGGAAAACATTGTAAACTAGTTTTCATTATGTAAATGAAAGAAACTTTTATATAATTTTTTTTTAACAACACAGCAATTTTAAATATTTTCCAATGACCATTGGTATAAAATCCAATCGTACAAATGTGCTTTTACCCGCCGCTATGACCGGTCAAAATGGATATCACTACGATTAAAAAAATTCCGATTGGATTTGTAGGCACATACTTAGTTATAAACAAAAACAAACAAAGATTGTATTAAAACATTAAATCTATCGCCTACTTAATCAGTGTTGAGGTTAAATTTATAACATGATATTTTATTAGGCTTCATATTTTAAATAAGAAGGGGGCGAAAGACGGTCTGTCTTCTTTAAATACGTTTACATTAACGTAGGTTAAGATAACACAATAAAACAATTGACAAATGTAGGGGGTGAGTTTGAACATAATTAATAAGACGTAAGCTATGAACATGAAAACACTCCATGCATTTTATTTTTGACGCAACAGTTTGGAGGTTGATCTGCATGCTGCAATTACTCCTCCGTTGTCAAATTGTTTATAAAATATATGCATGTGTATATTTTAATATAAACTAGTACATATGAATTTCTGACATTATGGTGTCATTTATTCTTCCTAACCAGCCTACCAATAAATGTATATAGTGTTTTGCTTTTGCAATATACAAGCTCCTTTTGGGGTTTATACAAAATATTTGTGTGTGCATTATTTTGTAATTCACAAAATTTGCAAATATCTTAATATTTAAACATTAAAAGTATTTATAGACGGCGGTATTGGGACAGGGGCCGGGCGTAGTGGTAAATACATATATATGGTCCCCTTTTTTATTGAGACATCAACTGAAAAACATACACATCAACGTAAGAAATTTCTTCCGACAATATCTGCCCTTTTAACGTAGGACTGAAGTCATGTTAAACATTACTGTTTGCTTCAGATGTTAACATGCATGGACGACAGTTCTTCATAATGTCCGATAAAAACGTTCTATCATCATCATCTTGTGAGTAAAATTTGCCGGCTATTTAAAGGCCAATCTCGACTTCTGCAAACTCGTTTACTTCAAAGAGAATCATCGACGAATCATATTGACGAGTAGTTAACCGAGTAATTCTAACATTGTTTGAGTAATAGCAATCAATTTCAACAAAACATGTATTACAATTTACTCAAAAGTCATACAGTAATCAACACATCTTTGGTCAGATCGTACAGCTTTGGTATGTGTATTTATTAAAGTCTCAATTAAATGCCAACAAACAACGATTACATCCACCATACCAGATAAACGATTTCTCACACATATTGCAACCTCGTTTATATATATATAATATATATATATATATTTATTTATTCCAGTCTCATCCATATACACGATTTTATAAATACATGTATACAGCCATTCTATAAGAATTATAAGAGATTATAAAACATATTAAAACATAAACATATTTAAACATACGAAAACACGTTATCATAGTAGTTGGAAGCAGAACTATGCTAAGAAACATAGCCAGTGTTCAGCAATCTAACAAAGCATCTTGAAACAACTAATTTATAGTATGGCTAATAAACATATAATAGTAACACTAAAACAGTTTATTTAAACAAGTATGTCAAATCAATTAACTTACATTTAGAATTTGGAAATCAAACAGTGGCCATGTTAACTATACCTCTAAAATTTTATACATTTACAATAAAAATCTGATCATTATTAAAATATCTACTCATTAAATTTTTTACTATACAACGTGTTATTTCTCAATTTCAATACATCACAGCAGGTTTTTGCGTGGACCCTAACAATGTCTGGGTGAGTAAACATGAATACAAATTTAGCATTATCACTCATATCTTGAAAACCAGAATCTAAAAACTGAGCTTACTGGTTAATAACATTTCGTATTTGATTATATAGAGGACATACAAGTAAAACATGCATTTCCTTCTCTATGAAGTCCTTACAAAAATGACATGTTCTTTCAGACACTGGTAAATTAATGTAACGCCCTGTTTCAATTCTAAGCGGTGCTACACCACATCTAAATTTATACAATGCAGACCTATGACAGTATGGCAATTGTAATTTACAATAAAGTTCCGTATCATAACTATTCTTAAATAATCTATATGTTCTTAGTTTATGACGGTTTGAGCCATTTACACCGGAGTCTCTATTCAAATCAGTTTGCCACTGAGCAATATGACTATTCATCAGTGCAGTACATACATCATTTAACATCATATTTTTATCAAAAGGTAACATTAAATACATATTTAAATCCATCGAACACAGCTTATCTTTCACAATGAAAGGCCAATTTTTACATCTAGTATTGCCTTTTTCTACTGACCAGTTAAATATGTTCTTATTTGTCCTACAATCATTATACAATAGGCATCTATGCCAATGGTTTAAAACAGACTTCCGCTGATCTATAATAATTGGTTTCCAACCCATATCACCTTGCACCGCAACATTGGGTGTATATTTACCAGTANCCGCCCCAGTTTGGAATCCACTTCCAGATTAGACGGATATGTTTATGGATACATCTTTGACTGAGTTCAATACACTACTGCAACTGAAACTGTGTCTTCACAGGAAAAAGAGATGAAGATAAGGATAAGAGGTTTTATGATGGCCTTATACACAGAGTGTGTCGCGCTCCCGTTAAAAATTGGGTCTTAGGTTTATTTTATGAAATAATAATCAAATTGTTGACCTAGGGATGCCCAAACAAGCAGCCGTTCGGAATTTAATCTTCGCACGAGAAGCCATGTTCTTTTATTGTCTCTTATTATATTTTGTTTATTAATGTGACTAAATTTCTTAAAACATAGCGTCTGCGTGGACCGCATCACTTAGAATTTAATAAATCTATTCACGAAAACATATATATCACAAATCTATCTCGACAACATTATATATGATCGTCATATGGATCGAATTTAAGGCGTGTAGTTCGTTTTTACTTATTATATCATACAATTTGGGAAGGGCGATAGAGCTAGTTAATATATTTATTTATTTCATTTGACAAACATGGCATATTATCATTCCTATGAAAAATACATTTATACACATTGATAGATCCGTGTTACTCCTAATACTGTCGTTTCCGTATAACTTATTAGTCATATTTGCTTTTGAGTGGCACGAATAAAACGGTAATTTAATAGTTCAGACCCGTTTTTATTTTCTGGATGGTGTTAAATTACGTAATTTCAAGTATAGCAAACGTAAACACTGATTGTAGGGTGAAACGCGGTGTCCTTACGAGCCCTTCTGTCAGAGAACGTTGACATTCATACAAATGGTGTGAAATTTATCAGCGAACCTTGAAAACTGCAATTACATGTACACACAGATCAATAAATCACCCATTACACTAACAATGCGATACACATGCATACATCGGTATATTCTTTCATGGTCTACGCAATACCATAAAAACACTATTGCGTCAACGTAGAAGCATAACTTCTCGATTTAAAGGCGCAAAAGCGAGCGTCGTGAAAATGATGCAATTCCATTGTATAAATAACGCATTAATGCATAATACGAATAAATATTAACATGTCCGAAATAGGATTATCCAGTATGTATTTTTGATCAATTAAAAGGACACAGGTGGCATATGCATGTCCGTACTAGTCGACAATTCATTTTAAGCACCAACAAATGGGTACACAATGACTTAAACAGGGGACTCAATAACATCAACATGGGACTCAATGACTTTAACAGCTGTTAAATGTCTTGTTCTGTTCTGTTCTGCTAATCGCTCTCACAAATTGATACTTACCGGTACTCAATCTGGATGTGCTTTTTTGCTGGATCATGGATTTCCACATCTTAGCGGGAATCTGAACAAGAAAGATACCTGCCGAAAACGTCAATTGAGATGATTCATGTAAATAAACAATACAGTAGTCGTATCTTTCGCTGCAAATGCACACCGACCTTCGAAAACAATTTCCGTTCGACAATGTTGTGTATGCAACAAATTAACCAAGTTAAAACAAAAAAAAAAAAAAATATTGAAGTGAAATTGAATTAAAGCTATGAAGTTTTGACTGACATAAATTTAATTTTGGCGTGGCCTTCTGCTTTTGGGGGACACCGAAAGAAACCAAAACAGTCCGGGATTGTGAACACGTACAAACTTCACATGCGTCGGGAATGGAAATAGAATGCGCCCCTCGTCAATGGCGCGAGATGACAAGATATCAAAGTTAAAATACAAACACCTTTTTTAATGGCACTCATGAAATAATAACGAACATTCCGAGAACTTCGCATAACATTTAAAATAACGAACATTTTTGTGGAGACTTTCAACGCTTACAAATTCACAAATAAAAGGATCGCTGTGGCGTAGGTGATATGGTGTCCTCCTAGCGATCGGGAGGTCACGGGTTCGATCACCACTGTGGGAGCGTTCTTTAGATCTCCCCAGAGACACCAACTACTGAATCTACCCAGGTCCCAACACTCATCCCGGCGCATACTCTTCTATCTAGAAGGATTGCTGTATCGGAAGAAAAGAAGAATATCTAGAAACATTTTCTGGGTTTGGTAAGTGCGATCGAAAGAATCAAAGCACTTCGTTCGAACACAAACAGAAAAAAATCTCTATGTTGTGCAACAATGAAATGAAAGCAAGTCGATAACTAATTGACACACAAGGACGATAATTAAACAAAACCCTAAATTAATTCACGCAATACACAGAAGACTTTGGTCAAGAATGACGTAATTTTACTCAATAAAAGGGACACATCAATAAACAAAATGCATTTAAAATAAAGCCAATACTTTATTAACTTATACTACATCCATAGTTAATTTAAATACAATATAAACAGCTATGAATGCAGAAAAGATATTTAATTGTTAAAAGGGTAAAAGCTTTAACAAGCTGTTTTATGATGAGTAAATTACCTGTTTACGAGAGTAGTATTTGATTATTTTTGTATACTAGTAAACACGTCGACATTAACACGACCAATAAATTACAATAGAATAGTTATTTTATGACGATACAATTTCGCTTTGCAAGAAAACCCAGAGGGCACGTTAACGACACCATACTTGTGTAATGTATTACTGATCATAATCATATAAACACAATAAAACAATGTGTACAATATAGTTTGCAATAGCAATTAAATGGTGGACACTTTTCATACACAACATGTTTATACAAAGTGGCAATCAACAAAAAGGTACCACGTAAAACAATATTACACTTGCGAATATACATGTATTAACATTTTGGAATGTAAGGCAAATATATAGAATATTAATGTAACAAAAATAGTGAACAATTTCCCAGATTTTTTCGATTTAAGAGCAAAAATATTTAAAAACTCTTTTATTTTATTTAAAGAAACAACAAAGATACGAACATTTCCAAAACAATTCAACAATAAACTGTGATATATTCAACAAAGAATGACTAATCAAAGAGAAACAATAGGATTACCAAACTAGAACTACAATCCTAAAGTTGATTGAACATCTACCCAATGGAGAGTTTGTAGGTCATTAAAAAAAATCACAACAATGTGGGACGACACTTTTCGCTTTAAAATTTAGTTGTTTTTTTTTTTGTTAAAAGGAAGTCTCTTCTTAGCAAAAATCCAGTTTAGCCGAAAAGTGTCGTCCCCGATAATACTGTGCGGACTGCACAGGCTTATCTGGGACGACACTTTACGCACATGCATAAAGCTCCGTTTCCCAAACGTGAGGCGCAATTTATTCCCAAAAGACTTAATTCTACAGAATGAGCAATCAGGGAAACACAAACACATACTTGATCATATGTGACAGCAAATTAATATTATAAATGTATACAAATCTCAAGCTGACACAAAATATGTTTTCATAATAAATGTGTAATTAAATATTCAACCAAATTCTGGGGATTTGTATGATGTTGATAAATATCTTATGATAATAATTTCACCCAATAATGGTAAAATATTATTTACAACAAAAATAAAGAGAAAATGTTATTACAAAAAAAATATGGAATGCAATACAAATGCTGAACAAAGTGGCTTATAAAGCAAATTATATCACAGACAAGTACCGGTAACAAGTACAAAGTATAAACTGTTTCTTTGTATTCAATACATACATGTAATTATGAAATAATATAAATACAAGGCACACTTTTATCGTTAAATTACATTTTTGCAATTAAAACAGTTATGACATTCGCCAATAATCTGTAATTTACGATATAACTTTCATTTTCAATTCGGTCACTAAAACATATGCAATTCAACATTATAAAAATGAGAGACCATATTTGCTACTAATGTTTCCTGTTTCAGCAAATAACTTGTACACTACAGTGGTATCCAGATAACTTTTTAAACGATAACACACTTCGGCTTGGGCAATTAATTTTTAGCACTGGGACTTTAACCTTGTTCGCAGTATTAAATATATATGGACATGATTCCCTGAAATGAAAACCCATGGGTAATTAGACTTCATATTTTCAAAATCTCTTGACATTCCCGACTCACAGTTGATTCCAGGGTACCTAGATGTCATCGTGATGCCACAGATCACCAGCAGGGTCCACTGGTTTATTTCCCGGTGGTACCATCGTGTAAGAGTACTTCCCTTAGCTCAGTCGCCTCACCATGTCTATTACTATGTCTGTGTACGTCTCGGTCAGATTAAAATATTCACAGGGATCTTGAGCAATATTCTCATTATTGAACAAACACGGAGAAACTGGCGGATTACAGGTAATTGAGGCATGGAATGGTTTAAGACAAAATTCTATTTCTGCATCATTTCATTATTTTTTACTCACTTTGCTACTCGCTCTATAAAACCCTTTAAGCTTGCATTCCAGGAGTATGATTTGAACAAACTAAGTAGAAGACCACTATACCATGTTACACACCGAATATTTACCCCTGACTCTTGCGGTTTTAGAGCATATTTGTTTACCGGTAGTTATTAAGTAGATAAGACTTACATGAATAATGTGACCACTAAGGCAAGGCCAGTTTTGACCCAAGAAGCATGATTTGAACAAACTTAGTATAGATGACTTCTAGACAATGTACACGACAAACATTAAACACCTAACCCCCGTCATATAAATCTAAATAAATCATGTGACCGCTGGGGCATCACCAGTTATGATTCCTGGGGCAAGATTTGAAAAACTATTAGACAATGTTGCACACCAACTCTTAAACCACTCATCGTTACTGTTTTAGAGGCTTTTTTTCTTACGTTATAAACTATATCATTATGAGTCTATAGATATAAATCATGTGACCCTGATGCATGGCCAGTTTTGACCACTGGGACATGATTTGATTTTTTTTTAAATTAAACCCCTGATCCTTGTGATTGCAGAGAAGCTTTTTCAAATCAATGTTGAGACACAAGGATTATCCTTACTAAGTTTCGTGGATATCTGCCCAGTGGTTTTGGAGGAGATGTCGTTTGGATGAAAAGTTTACTGACGGTGCCCAACAGACAACTGACGATGAACTGCAAACAACAAGAAATTCCAAAAGCTTATCCTGAGCACAGTGTGCTATAAATACGCACACATACATTAGAATTGTATCACAAGGTCTATACATGAAGTATAGTCGTGAAGACGCTGGAGGACTTGTAAATAAATCTCTTATACACACACAGAATCTTATCACAAACATTCATGCCTCAGTATCATTACTAAATTATTATGTATACTTAAATATTCAAGACGGTTTAACTTATGTGAAGTTCAAGTTCTGTGCATCCCATTGACCTAAGAGTCCAGTGTTTTTTTTCCAGTCATTTGTGAAAATGCGCTTAATTAAATATCTGTGATTTTGAAATATTTAGGCACATTCTAGACTAAAGGCACATAGTTATTTACGTATGAAAACAAGTTATGCAACTTAAATGCTAGATCCAAATCATGGACCTATACAAACCAAAGATCTATAAATATAGATCTTTGTACAAACATACAAATTGAAATGTTATGTAGACCGCTAAACAGTTCGGTTAAACTGGTTTTTGTCATGCATTTTTATGATTGATGTTTTTCTGTTAAGTAAAAACCATGATATATATTATCGTGCAATATTTTAATAAAATTCTCATCTTTCGAAATGGCTACGAAGTGATATCGTTTGTGCCATTCAAATATTAGTCAAATAAAAAATGATCGGTCACACCCGGAAATATACCAGTACAGTAGCACTATTTGTTTTGAAACATCTCATATGATTATGGGAACTTCGCAAGAGGTAATTTACGTTTGAAATATTTTTTTCGGTAAATAGGATTTAATGTCAACATTATAATTAATGTTATTTTATTCGTTAACCTTGTCTTATCTGTTCAAACCTATTGAAATCAGTAAAAAACGACTGATATGATAATACCGTAATTACTCTAAGTTTTCGGACACTCTAAATTTTCGGACACCCGGCCCCTTTTTGGCCAAAATACCTATTTTTCGTGACTCTTAATTTTTAGACATACGGGTTTTCGTCAATTAATTAGGACTTTACATTTTTGGACAGCACATTTTACAGCGCTATTTTACCAGATTTCTTTCCTGTATTGGCTTATCTGGTATCACTTTCATCATGTGTTTTTATTCTCGATATCGTGATGACGTCACAAAAGGGGCGATTCCTTAGCGACGGTGAAAACAATCCCCTAGTTACTCTCGATTGACTAGGCTGCTGGAGCTACCTCTGCTGACATTTCATCAATTGCATTCCTATTGGGAAGTTGATGGATAATTAAATGTGTTGTTATTGGTGTTTAAAATGTCTTTTGACTATTATGAAGGGTGAGATTGCACTTCGAAAGCCCGATATGACCAGAAAATAAAACTAATTGGTCTTAATGAATGTCCGTACAAATTGCAAGCTGGATGTTGGAAAAATAACCCGACCAAGTGGCCGATGATCGAGTACGGCGACATTCATAACTTTCTCATTGAGCATAAGAGAATGTAATACAAATAATTGAGACCTGATCTATTGCAGTAGACAAACGAAAATCTCAAGCAGAGAGTTAATTCGGGTTTCAGTAAGGGATTTCTTCGCATGTGCGTGCTATTAACATCCCCGCGAGGAGGTCGCATTACATTCCGACAAAATTTGAAAACACCGTACTTGTTTAACTATAATACAAGCATTTAACGAATTTTTGCTGTCAACTTCTAGAAAACAAGCATCTGTAACTATGTAACGAAGCAAATTGCGTTTCAGCGTTACATTACATGAAATTATCAGAACGTCCGGTAAATACTGTTGTCCGACAAATACTCGCTAACCAGTATTTAGTACCAGGGACCTATATATATATTGTGGTATAGGATCCTGTTAGTACCAATAAATGTTTATTCATTAATATATAATTTCCTCTTTATAATTTTAATTATAAATATACGAATTAATTATTATTATAACAGTAAAGGTGTTCGGAAGACTAAATACTGACAATTCCACAAAACAAAACTGTAAATTAGCTGTATTCTGTCTTATAGTAAGACTTTAATAAATGATATTTCAAAAATAATAAAGCTTGTAATAATTTGATTATAATTATAAGTGCACAGGTGTGGATGTGATATTGGTGTTTTTCGTCAGCAATCCAAAGTGTAACGACGTGAATTGGATCAATTATATAACAAAGCCCCAAAAAAGCGGAATACATTGCAATCGTTTGATGATGTGGTTATTTTTTTTCTTTAACATTGAACTAATTTTCATTTTGTTTCCACTGAATGACAATTTTTATAACTTTAGCATACAAATGGAGAAAAAAAACTGCATATAACAGGGCAACAGATAAGATTTTGGGTCAATTAGTTTTCACTGCAAGCTTTTTGTAACAATTAGTTTTTTCCCTCAGAACTATTTGTCAATTAGTTTTTTTACAATTTGATTAAAACGTACATATACTTCTGAATCAGATTAGCGCTTGCGCTTCATTTTTGGATATTGATAATTCTCATCAATTCTTACTCCATTTAATTTTTTTTACACTAGCCCAAACCTGTGTCTATATTAACTAACTGAAAATATTATGGCTGCACTAAAGGTTACAATAAACTAATTATAATAAAACGCTGTACGGCGGAAAACTGGACAACTAAAATGACGAAGAATTGATTTCAATTCGTTTTCCATTTTCATAATCGTTTTCTGTACGATTGTTTTTTAATTTCAATTCGTTTTCAGTCAAATACAAATCGTAAAAACGATAAAACGAACCTTATCTGTTGCCCTGATATAATGCAAATTGAACGGTCTTTGCGTGAATATTAAAATCTCTTTAATTACTAGTAATATTGAATGATAAAAATCTAGCATTTTATGATACCAAAAATCTATATTTTTAATTTATTTTACGCAAGTATTGTTAACGCCTATTGTGATCAAACGTGATTGCTCCTTTTCATGATGGTGTTACGTACAATTAATTTAGTAACATACAATCTTTACACGTAATTGCGGAGTTTAAATTTGCCGGCACGCGTTAAATACGTTAATTGTGTAGCAGTAAATTGTACAATATTTTAAATTTATAGTTATTAAACACTTTATCGTGGGCTAAGCGCAAAAAGGTCGTAACTATATATATAATATATATATAGTTACGACCGTTTTGCGCTAAGCCCACGTTATTATTATTATTTAACTTGCTAATATCTATACACTATATAGTTCCTGTTATTCCATATCGGACAAATGTCTTCATTTTTTAAACATATATGTTAAAATATTTTATTAAGCAACTGTATTTTCAATAATTTCAGCATTAAAAATTCGGCTTAAATGACTGCTCATAAATTGTGTTTAATGACCACATGTGGTTTATGCAGAGCCCCAAGTATAGGTCCCCAGCTGATTTTATGACGCCGTGTTTTCTTTGTCTGGACAGTATCTGATCATAACGAGATAATCGGTTTGTGATGAAGAAAGGGGCATTAAAAACACCTGACATGCTGAAACAAAAAGTGTCAAAATTGGTGTGAATTAAATCAAAACAATAACATTTATCACGAGACGCTTTTACAGACATATAGAGGTTCAAATCAGCTACTATATGTTGCATACATAAAATCTATTGGTTGTTTGTTTTCATCCTTATTTGTGTTCGTTCATTAAATTAAATTTATTCTGAAAGAATTTCTGTTTCTGAGTATTTTTGTTCTAAAAAATGGTCGCGAAGATGTGCCTTAACTTAAGAAAATTGCGAGCAGTGTTAAATATTTCAATGCAAATAAAATGGCGACAGCGATATTGTTTTCACCGTCGTCAAGGGGCATGTAACTCTAACTGACGCAAGTGCCCGGATGTTGCGATATTATCAATGACTACCATCATGTGTTTTTATGACCGGATAAAGGTCATAAAACCTGGCAGATGGCCTTAGGACACCTGAACCATAAAAATTGCATAATTGGGTAAATAACCATGTATATGGGTAATAAACAATNAACACTTTAATTTGGATATTAAATTCATAATAACATGTTCATATTGTATATAAAATTCAGTATATCAATTCTACATTGGATATAAAACTGAGCAAATCATTTCTACATTTGATATAAAATTCAGTATATAATTTCTAAATTGTATATCAACATCAGTATAACATATCTACGTTGGGTTTAAAATTAAGTATAACATGTCCACATTGTATATCATATTCATTATATAATGTTTACATTGTATATACAATTCAGTATAATATTTTTTTATTGGAAATAAAATTCATTATAACATCTTTATATTGTATATAAAATTCAGTATAACTTGTCTTCATTGTATATACAATTCAGTATAACATTTCTACATTGGATATAATATTCAGTATGACATGTCTACATTGGATATAAAATTCAGTATAATATTTGTACATTGGATAAAAAATTCAGTATATCAATTTTACATAGAATCTTTAATTAAGTATATCATTTCTACGTCGTGTATAAAATCCAGTATATCAATTCTACATTGGATATAAAACTTAGTAAATCATTTCTACATTGGATATACAATTCAGTATATAGTTTCTAAATTGTATATCAAAATCAGTATAACGTCTCTACGTTTGATATAACACTCAGTATTACATGTCTTCATTGTGCATAAAACTTAGTATAATATTTCTTCATTGGACATAAAATACAGTATAACATTTTAACATTGGATATACAATTCAGTATAACATTTTTTAATTGGATATAACATTCAGTATAACACCTCTACATTGGATATAGCATTACGTATAACATTTCTTTATTGTATAAACAATTCATTCTAACATTTCTACATTGTATATATAATTCAATGTATCATTTCTACATTGTATATACAATTTAGTATATCATTCAATGATGGGTGTTTACAAAATTACGTTTTGATTAATTTAAATTTCAGGAACTTGTAGATAATATAAAAATCGTTACGTTATGATGATTGCTTATTATTAGTATTTGGTATTTATTATGCCTCTTGAGTTAAAACGTAAAACAATATGAGTAAGCGAATCATGTTAATATAATGCAATCCAAAACAAGAAATATCATGCATCCCTAAACTAGAAATAGCATGCATTCCAAAACAAGATAAATCTTGCATTCCAAAAGAAGAAATATCATGCATTCCAAAACAAGATATATCATGCATTCCAAAACAAGAAATATCATGCATTCCTAAACTAGAAATAGCTTGCATTCCAAAACAAGAAATATCATGCATTCCAAAAAAAGAAATATCATGCATTCCAAAACAAGATATAGCATGCATTCCAAAAGAAGAAATATCATGCATTCCAAAACAAGAAATATCATGCATTCCAAAAACAAGAAATATCATGCATTCATAAACAAACAATATCATGCATTTCCAAAGAAGAAATGTCATGCATTCCAAAACAAAAAATGTCATGCATTCCAAAACAAGAAATATCATGCATTCAAAAGCAAGAAAATTATGCATTCCAAAGCAAGAAATATCATGCATTCCAAAACAAGAAATATAATGCGTTCCAAAACAAGAAATATTATGCATTCCAAAACAAGAAATATAATGCATTCATAAAAAAATATCATGCTTTCCAAAACAAGAAATAAAATGCATTCCAAAACAAGAAATTTGAGCAACTGGTGCATAAAAGTATGTATTTTATAAACAGAAAGTCAGTTTTAAACAGAAATACAGACAACACTGACAACTGTCTACTTTGATGTTATGCCATTTGACATTGTTAGAAATACATTAATATAAATAGTTTCCGAAAGATTCTCTTTTCGGATTCACAAACTCAAAAGATTTAACCATAACGGAATGAATTCGAAACTTATATTGAATGTAAATTACAAATTGTGGAGTTGTGTATTGATTCCGATGATTCCTATTATTTAAATGATTAATTTTATGTCTTCTAGTGGTTAATAGAGAAATATCAGTGAATAAGACTGATAATTCACTGTTCCAAACAATGAAAATTAACAGTGAAAAGTATCGATAATTTTCATTGTTTTAGCGGAACTTTAAAAAAAATACAACAAATAATCAATTGTAAGCATACAATAAAATAAAAATTGTTGGATTTGGTGGAATATCAATTTCAATTCACTCGTTATGATAGAAAAAAATATGTTTTCTATGATCACTGAATTAAAATCGAAATTCCACCAAATCCAACAAAAATCCTCTATATAAGCATTGGAAATATTTGCATTGTATAATATAATGTAGAATAATACCATGTCCTTTTATTATATTGTTTATCATGTTCACATCTACAAAACAGTAATTTATTTTCAAAAAATATATTTTTATATAAAGAGAATAACCGGTTACTGTCGTATCGTCTTGAAATATTTCTGGTGTGGCTAAGAATAAAATAATGGCGAACGTTCCAAAATAGTGTGTTTTTTTGTTGTTGTTATAGTTGTTGCTTTGTTTGTAAGTACACTGTTTAGTAATGTGACAAATCACAGAGACATCAACAGCGGCATCTCGGATGTAGCTTCTTTAAGTGACCAATTACCAAAGCAAGGCTTGATATTTCATACGTAAGCATAACCCAAAATATAAAAACCATTATTAAAACTGAGGTCAACGCCTTGTAACGGCCATTAAACGTATTAACATATGGTTATGATATCGTGTTCCTTAATTATACAGCGATTTCGTCATAAACAACGATTAAAGCTGCTTTCACCCCCCTGAACTTCCAATGAAAAGCATAGCATGTTCAAAGCGATAAAAAGTAAGCCGAACCCGGCAATTAGGTTTTATATTACAATAACTTGATGCTCAATAATGGGCCCGGTTCACTAAAAGCTACACTATATGTCTGGAATCGATGTAATAAGGGCAAATACAAACTTTCAGTCGCGTACAATTTTATTCCATAAATCGTAGGCGTATCTGCTGTACATAGCGGATGTCAATCCTGTTGACCATCACATGAGCGTATAGGGAGGCGTTGCAGTCACCGGATTTGCGTCTTTCCGGTGTAGCATTTTTAACCGGAAAATGAACTTCCCGTATAATGAAATACATGTATAATATGTCTTAAAATGAAGAAATAGCGGTATTGATAAAGACAATCGCAGTTGATAGGATATTTCCGTTAGATTTTGTTTTGTTTTGTACGATAAATACACGTTTTATAAATATTATCAGTTATAAGCGATATAAGGGTCGGTTTATTTAAATTGCATAGATAGCGAACGTTTAATTGGGTACGCATTCATACATATTTACATATTGAAGTTAGCATATCAAAGAACTAAGCAAGCAAAACAAAAGTGGAACTTATTCAAAAGTATTGATAATGACATTATGATTGTGATATTATCTGAAAACAAATACTGTTTTGACAGATTAACGCCTTAAATGAAAGACAATTCGATGCTGTTGTCGGCAACGTGCTTTATTAAATTAATTTGTAATCCTTGCCAAATGAAAAAACGCGAGAATATGATCTGCATTATAAACTGACATCATATGTCTGACTTTGATAACGGGTTTTAGTTAGTCAATATTCGGATATTATTAGGGGCGAAACTGGTACAACAATGATGAACACAACTTTATCGAACGTGTCAACATCTCGTGTTGAAACGCTGGACGAATTGAACGCACGCTACGCTTCGGCTATGACGCCATTCGCGGTGATTATCGGAATGTTCTGCTTCATCGGTATCATTGGCAACACAATAGTAATCGCCGCCTACTCCTTCAGCCGGGAATACAAGAACACCAACTATAAGTTGTTTGTGATATGCATTGCTATCATAGATTTGTTGTCATGCGTCTGCCTTCTACCAGCAGAAATACTCAAGAGTCTGCATTATTTCGCGATCCATTACTCTGCGGTTTGCAAGGCAAAGTGTTTCTTGAACGTATTTTTCATGACAATATCAGCTTTGGTGCTCCTAGTGATCTGCATAGACAGATACAGAAAGGTCTGTCAGCCACTCAAGCCACAGATTCGGCCAAGATTGGCGTTGAAAATTCTCGCTGGGGTCCATCTGTTTTCCATTCTGGTGTCTGTACCGGCGCCAATAATGTGTGGCATACAAGAGGAGGACAAAGAAAACATTTACGGTACAATCACAGATGTATTCGTTTGCTCAGCAGAGGCAAAATTCCAAAAACACATTATACGTTACGTATACAAATTTGGAATGAGTTTAATGTTGATCATTGTGACATTGTGTTTGATAACACTGTACGTCATGATAGTTAAAACCGTTGTACGCCATTGGGAACGACGTAATTCGGGCGAGAGTTTTCGCTTCGAAATAAGCAGCAGAACTGAAGAGACACCAGACAACGAGACTACAGATGGAAAGTTGGAGTGCGTAATTGATGAGAACAAACCTTTAACAAACGAAGAACTGACTGGAGACCAACTAGAGAGGGATTCAACTTCAAACAAGACGCAGCCGCTGTTAACTGCCATTAACCAACGTCTCAACGAAGCTTCCGGTTCTTCCAAGGCCAGTGTTTCCAACAAAACCAGTCTATCGATCAACAGTGGCGCAAGAAAGTCCAGAGCAGGTTTCACCAGAAGTACAAGTCTGAATTCTACGAGGTCCATCGGTTTGCGGAGACAATCTTCTGTCGGAACATCAGGAAAAGTCCCGTTTAAGACCATGATCTGGTTTATTCTGACTTTGACGTTCCTGCTTACGTACGTCATTAACGCTGTTCTGTCGTTTTATAGCACAAGGGAACATCTGTTTCAGCCGAAACAGTTGCTGTTGTTTCAGTCGTTTTCAAGACTCCACTATGTGAACAACTTTATCAATCCACTGGTGTACGCTTTGTTAGATGAGCGGTTTACTGCCTCGTGTAAGGCTCTTTGGTACCACTGTACTCGAACACTGAGAGAGTAACAGGCGAATATTAAAGACATTGAAAACGAAGTCTTTAATTCAGAAACATAACTTTGCAAATGTTCTTACCGGAAAAGGACAACGAAAATCTCTAAAATGGAATCTTACAAAAACGTATTGTTGAATTTATAAAAATATGTGAGTCTGCTGTGCGACGTAATGTTATGCTGGTAATTTTAAGCGTTAAGACGGTTTCAATCTACATATATACTCTTTATGAAGCATTTGTTAAATCAAAACAAACGTTTGTATGTTGTCTACGTTTTTTTATGACCCCGAAGGTGAGCATATAGTGATCGCACTGTCCGTCTGTCCGTCTGAAATTTCGTCACACTTTGCGTTTAGGTTTCGAAAAATGTGGAAAAACACTTTGCGTTTATGTTTACAAAAATGTGGAAAAAGGGGGCATATGTCATCCTATGGTGACAGGTCTTGTCTTAAATGCTTTGATAGTATATATCGTAGTGGATTATGGTTAAACATGTAAATAAACTGGAATAAAATTTACATTATTAAGAATAATTAAGAATATGTATGAGAATGTGACATCATGTGTTAAGTCGTGTACTTCGTATTCTGAATACTTACTTTATGCGGTCGGTCTAAGACAAGGGGAGGTAACGTCCCGTTTCTTTTTTCAAGAAGATTTGGAACTTGTTTTACATTCACATTGTCTGGCTTAAACATAAACGACATAACCTTAATTGTATTGTTATTTACGGATGACATGGCCATTTTAGGTAAATCACCAGAGGAAGTACAGAACCATTTAGATAACTCTTTGGGGCTCACTGTAAACACGTAAAAAAATGGTTTTTCGAAAAAGGGGTAAAATTCGACAAGATGAAAATGGACATATAATGGTCAACATATACAAATAGTCGATAATTTCAAGTATCTCGGCACTGTTATTAATTATACTGGTAGTTTTACTTTAAATCAACAACATTTGGTTGGAAAAGCCCTTAAGGCCATGAAAATTTACTGTATAAATATAGGCACGCCGCAGTGTGATCTTAAACCAAAACTATTTTGTCCGTTGTTTGATTCTTTTGTTGGGTATATTTGTTGATATGTCTCCGAAATATGCGGTTTTTGATAAATCAAAAGAGATCGAATGCGTTCATTCAAAATTTTATAAAAGATGGTTAAACATAATTAATAGTAAAAATATTATTGTACAAACTGTGTACATGTATATCCTAGCATTAAGTGATTGTAATAAAGGATACAAAAACTGGGTTGCACATGTTAAGCAATTGTTAAACGAATACGGATTTTCTCATATTTTTTAAACTGTGAATATAATAGATATGTGATTTTAAATGAGAATTATTGACACATTTAAGCAGAAATTGTTTGGAAATATGAATATTTGTGCTATTCTAGATATGTATAGAATGTTTAAAATTACTCTTGAATATGACAACTACTTTGATTTATTGCCCAAGAGTCTACGTTTATACTTTGTAAAATTAAGGTCTTATGCCCACCCTTTGAGAGTTCAGACCGAAAGATACTCCCGCAACACTATCCCTCGTGAAGTACGTTATTGTCTTTGGTGTAATCAACGGGACAAAGAGGATGCATTCCATTTCATTTGTGTTTGCTCATTAAATGTATTTATTACAAGAATCCATCTGTTGTTAAGTTCCATAGTTTATTAAAATCAACATGTAATTCGAAATTATTAATGTTTTAATGTTTGCTTTACATTAATCCATCTGTTGTTAAGTTCCTAGATATGTATAGAATGTTTAAAATTACTCTTGAATATGACAACTACTTTGATTTATTGCCCAAGAATCTACGTTTATACTTTATAAAATTAAGGTCTTATGCCCACCCTTTGAGAGTTCAGACCGGAAGATACTCCCGCAACACTATCCCTCGTGAAGTACGTTATTGTCTTTGGTGTAATCAACGGGACAAAGATGATGCATTCCATTTCATTTGTGTTTGCTCATTAAATGTATTTATTACAAGAATCCATCTGTGGTTAAGTTCCATAGTTTATTAAAATCAACATGCAATTCGAAATTATTAATGTATTAATGTATGCTTTACATTAATCCATCTGTTGTTAAGTTCCATACTTTATTGAAATCAACATGTAATTGGAAATTATAAATGTATGCACATATGTAAAGGAAGCCTTATCTAAACGAAATTCTATTATAAATACCACTTAATTGAAATTACTAGTTTTATTTACTTCTCTTAAAATAAGTCTATGTACCACTTTTTCGTCATTGATATAATGTGTTCTATTTGATTTCTTTTTGTATTCTTTGTTTACATTATGACATATATACCATAGTAAATGAAAAGTTATAGTGTATCCTCACTGCCTGTAAAATTATAAAAATAATCTTTTTAAAATCGTTGTTGCTCTATGCTCTTATTTCGTTTCGAAAGTTCATTGAAATTACACACAGGCACGCACGCACACACGCACGCACGCACGCACCTTACAGTTTGACTGTGATATTTACCTATTTTGGACCAACAAATCAATACTCCCACGTTGGGATGAGCGTTTATAGAAAACAGAATCTTGTTCGGAAAGGGATATGTTCACATTTTGTTGCATGTTTTGAAGTTTGTCATTAAATGCTTTAAATTGATAAATGTAAACATCGGAACAAAATAGTTCATGTATAAAACAAGAGATAAATT
This sequence comes from Dreissena rostriformis, assembly GCA_007657795.1. NCBI lineage: Eukaryota > Metazoa > Mollusca > Bivalvia > Myida > Dreissenidae > Dreissena > Dreissena rostriformis. The sequence goes on along the minus strand of VMBQ01002090.1, from coordinate 82,278 downwards.
AAAAAAGACAGAAAACAAAGTAATCTACACCTAGGCTCGAACCACTGACCCTTGGAGCCATCCTCGCATAGTCACAAAATATAACGATAAGAACAGAACTCTCCAAATTATTGAATCGTTTCGCGTGTGTAACGCTTTATAATTTTCAGGTTTTTAAATCGTCAAAAGATGCATATAATGGATATTTTAGAGCATGGTAAATGTTCAGTATTACTGGTTCCTTGCAAATATCATAAGTACAACAACAATTTGCAAATCTGAACATGTTTTTTTCAATATTGTCAATTTACCAAAACGTGAACAGGTACCTTTAATGTTTAATGTTCCCATGTTGAAATTTTGGCTATTGCTATAAGGAACACTGATCGTTTATGTGTTAACTTTATTTTACGAAATATTTTAAGGAATATTCGTTGATTTGAGCGTTATATGGGCTTGAACAAAAAGTGTCGTTTTGCACGTTGAATATAGTGCATACATTTTGTCAAACTGGGGCCATGCAGGTCCCTTTAAACTAAGAATAAAAACAACATTACCAAAAATATGTCCAAATGTGTACTCATAAGGTCCAATGATATTTATATACCATACATCGGAAATGCATATGTGTACCTTAACTATTTTCATACTAAGTCATGCTTTCATATACATGTATACCGTTATTACTCTATCTGTTTACACACTGTAAAGACAGGGTACCTATCAAAGGCTGAAAAATACTTATTTTGAATATCGCGATAGAGATTAAATCGAGTAGAATTAAATTGATGGCTCCTTATTTTGGGAAACTACTTAGAAAATGCCTTTGTTTATTACATGTACTACCAGGTACTCCGACAGTTTCAATGCACAATTGTAATTACCGGGTATAACCAATGGACATGGTTGATCATACTGCATATATGATGATTCTAAATTTTGAGAAACAATGTTTTGTTTTGTTTTCCATTGACAAAACAACACTTTGCTCTCTCACATAAAAATTATCGCCTCATCACACGCGTAAGATGAAAAAACATATCTACAAGAGCTTTGTTTGTACAGTCGTTGGATAAACACATTCATTGATTAAACAAATTCTAATCAAATCTGTTCTATTGTGTTTTGTATCTAGCCTGCAATTCGCTCCTCGAAAATGAAGTGCGTGTTTAGTATTAAGAAACGCCTGAAGCGCACTTTTTCTTGTGTTTGAACGTCGAATACAGTTTTTTATGACAATTGCTAGGTACATCAATATAATAAATAAAACTGATAAAGACGCCTATCAATATATTTAACACAACAAAATCTTAAGAAGCAAGGAGGATTGTATATACCATTTTTGTTACACCTTTCTCTTTTCACACACAAATCCTGATACGAAATAAACCACCATTTATTAAAATACTCATAATATAAGACAAACAGACGATAACAATGCCTATTATGATTAGCATTACCGGTTCATGTGTATACTGCCTTTTCTACTCCATTCTGTACTGTACGGACATTGTACTCGAGTATAAATTGGGTGGACAGTTTACTTTTGTCCAAAATAGTGACTAAGGCTGTAAAAGTTCCATACATTTCAGCGAAACGTAACATATAGCGATATGTGAAGAGAAAGGTCCGATACGTGTATAAACATAAATAGATGTAATAGCTTTGCGTTATGTGTTCAAAAGTTGGGTAACAAACTACAACGTGGACCGTGCACGTTTTTCGTCAGACTTTATGCAGGCTTTCGGGCCAAAACGCCGAACATTTAAGAAAAAGAAACATAGGCGGTTTTGGCTTAGAACGCACACGTGTACGTTTCGCGCAATTAATACTAAAAAAATTTTTTTTTGTGTTTTTCACGAAATATAACCTTTTCGCCGCCATTGTGGGTGTCAAGTGGTCTTACATGATCACGTTGTTTATCCCCCCCCCCCATGAATCGGACTCGTGTAAAATAATCGCAACAAATGTCACTTTCAACAGGTTTAGTGAAAACATAAGGCTATACTTTACGTTCTGGTAATATACGAAAAGTAAATAAATTGAATCATACATAGTCAAAAACATGTGTTGAATGTCTTCAATAATCGAAGCCGTTTAAAGGTAGCTGTTTACAGATTAAACCAACGACCAGTTTCTTTCCTTTTCCCCCAAAACTCCTATATTTCGCTTCCGGGAACTTGAGATCCTAGATGTCATGGTGATAAGTTACATTTGATGTCGATGTACCTCTAATAGAAGACTTTCTACTAGAACAGCAAAGGAAGTGCGTTTATGATTCACTTGTAACAAAATATTGTCAACAGCAAAATGTGAAACCTTTCAAATGGTATGGACCAGATAAATATACATTGTTTGAGCCTTCGTTACTTGTTGAGATGAAAAGGCTCATCAGAGTATTACGGTACCGGGGAAACATTCAGAGAAACTTAATTAATATTCAAACAGCAAAATAAACATTTCACGCTGATAATACCGTAATGTACTTTTGTGAAATACGATGAAGGAATATTAATTAAAGTATGTCATGCACGAAACGGGCGTGTGCACAAATTGTTATGCATGCAGAGAAACCAAATCAATATTGAAGCAGCAAAACATGAATATTCTGCGCTAATAATACCGTAATTATATATATTGTGAAATATTATGCAGAAGTATTTATAAATGACAGAGAGAATATGTTTGCATTACACTTGCTTCCGCGCATTTAATACCGTGATTATATTTTTTGGGGGAAATATTATGCAGGTGTATTTATAAATGACCGAGAATGTATATTTGTAATGCACTTTCACATACAACGTCTCTTTTTATGTTGTAGCGTGATATTTTTTTGTATTCAATATAAAACTTACAATATATAAATGTATATGATCAAAAAACAAAGTGATATCATGTAGCAGTAATAACGTTCAAACATATAATACAAGATATGCTAATATAGACATATTTGTTTGCTTTGCTTGTTTGTGATAGATACTTTAAAAAAATATATAGGGGAGTTGCGTAAGGTGGGTTGAAAACAACTGGAATGGATTATGATAGTTAAATACGTTGTCATTTATGTTTAAAGATGGGAAGTTTATTGTTGTTGTTGAGGGCTATTTCTGTTTAATTCAAACCTTAAGTTTTAAATAATTGATAAAACAATCAAAAGTAGGTGTTTGTTTTCTGTCTTTCATTAATATAATTATGTAATTCACAGTGTTATTAACCCCTGCTATTTTGAAGGTATTTACCCCTAGCCTGAAAACTAAGAGAGACAGTTTAACATTTAATTGTTGTTTCTCTAGAAAGGTTGTCAATTGTTCCATAGAGTTTGATTATGTTTACTCTCCCAGAAAAGGTGCTATTGTTTCAATATGTTCGCTACATATATCACATAAATTTGTGTTGGATAGGTTGTACGTAAAAAGATATTTATTTGTAGCTATGATTCTCTGGATGTATTTATATTGAAAATTTCTCATTGTGCTATCAGTAGTTGCTTTATATGGCATAATAAATATTTGTTGCCAATTAAATTCATGTTCGCGAAGAAGGATTCCCCATTTAATTTGAGTTTTGGAGGTTTATGCAGGTGTTTGAATTTGTAGTGTATAACATATTTTTTATGTTATTTTTCAGTTTTGCAAGTATGTTTTCTACGAATGTTGTTTAAGTACATGGTGTGTTATATGTATTGGTTATAGCTTTAATATGCATGCATATGCTTTTGACCAATGCATAATGCATCATGAAATTACTTGTAGATATTCCGTATATATAGCATATATTGTAAAAAGAAAAGAAGTAATGTATCCTGTAGTCGTGCAATTGATCGACACATTTTATGTTTTGTTCAAACCAATGTTTATAGAAAAACGATTAACTGTTGGTAGTTATATCTTTATTGTTCCATAAAATGGTTTTAGTGTTTGTTTTAATTTCTAAAGTATGAGTAACTTTACACCTTGCCGATAGAACACTAGATATAAATATGCTTTTGTTTGAGTTTTCGTATAACATATTATTGCTGATATTACATTCAAAAAGTAAGGAAACACCATATTTTTTAGAATATTCTGCTAGAATAATTTCCATTCACTCGTATTGGTATTATTTAGATATCTGTTAACCCAACTGCATTTGATTGCATTCAGGAATGAATCTATGCCGTTAGTTGGATACCCCCGTATTCTACTGAGTTCGCTTAATTTTTATCAGGTTGAGGTTTTAAAGGATATATAATTAAATCATATTGTGTTACATCAAGTTCAACATTACGCCTTCCTTACATATGGTGTAACCTTAATGGATGTACAAATAGATATGAGATGCCAACGTCAAATTAGCCCGCAATTAGTACAACAAGTCGTTGGCGAATTGATTTTTCAATTAATGTTTCATTTTATAAGGTGTGTTACCTAACAAATAGCTTTTTAATTGAGGTTTAATGACAAGCAGATGTTGTTAATGACATTTCATACTTGCTTCGTAAATGCACATGTTATTTCAGCCGATGTTAAATACACATAAAACCACCCGGCACAATGTGCTTAATTTCAATGTGAATACCATGCATTAGGCAATCTTGAAAAGTACGGAAAAATCATTAAAATAGAAATTCATTTTTATTTCAGATACCGGTGTGGATGATTTTGTTCAAACACGGCTTGGATTGCGGTGAAGTTAGTTTTTTTTTTTTTTTTTTTTTTTTTTTTTT
>VMBQ01002090.1:8667-77265 GCA_007657795.1 Dreissena rostriformis | reverse complement strand
TTGTTCAAACACGGCTTGGATTGCGGTGAAGTTAGTTTTTTTTTTTTTTTTTTTTTTTATATGCGACGCGTGTCTTTAATCTACTGTTAGAACACGAGGGAATCATATACCTGTTGCATTCAAGGTTTATTACAAAATACAATTAAAACTTGTTATTCAGCTCTTAAAATCTCAATTTAATGCAATGATTGCAAGTGTAAGGACAAAATCTGTTACAGACCGGTTTGCTGTTTGCATCCAGTGAATGTTAAAAATCATGCAGAAAAAGGTTTTGTGCTTAGAATTTAGGAAAATGATGATTATGATTATGTGTAGGAGATCCTTTAAAAACTTGTTCAACTTATGAGTGCACGGTGGGAGGGGGGGGGGGGCTTGACATCATGCAATATTTTCATTGGTATAGTTTTGTTCGAGTACGTTTTCATATAATATTACACCTGCTAATGGAGACACCTTTAAACCAAGCATCGGCTAGCACTTTAATTTGTTGTTCTTGTAGTCCAGTCAATGTACACTTTGATCTCAAACTAATAACAAAAAAAAATCTGAGTGCGTAAATATGATGATTAAAGAATTCTATTAATCATATAAAAGTCTAGAAAAAAAACATGTTGGGGAAAGTTGGACAATTTATGATTTTATTTTAATAATTAAAAAATATATTTTGTGACACGACTCGACTACCGTAGATCTACACACACACAACATCGTCTGCTGATTAACCCGCCGTGGGTTTCGATAATTTCTTAAAAGCCGGAAAATTGAATATAATGGTCAAATTCGAATGGTAAGTTTAGCAATTTTTTTTTTATTTTTATTTTTAAGCGCATACAGGTTTTAACTGTGCAGAATGTTCGTAAATGAAAAATAATGTAATGTGTTTGCGTGTTTTCACATTGATGACAATCTAAAATAGTTGAAAAACATGTTTCGTCTCATAACAGAAGCTTCACTGATATATTTTGTGATATTTGTCATATTTCTTCTCACATGTCAATTATATTCTGCTTTTGATTGATAAAGCTTTTCTCCTCTTTTGAAAAGTGATATAATTAAATTAAATAAACTACGGAAACCTATTCCGGCCATAAAATCTACTATGATTTAACATGAAATCTACTAAAACTTAACTTTCATAAAAGCGGAAAGTGGCGTCCCTGATAAGCCTGTGCAGACTGCACAGGCTAATCTGGGACAACACTATACACACATGCATAAAAACCCCTTTTCTTCGAGTGTGACTCATCTGGAGGTTGGAAACTTTAACTAGGCGCTATGTGCCAAGGATTATTGCAAAATGTTTACAAGTAGAATTATTAATATTTTTTGTACTGAATGAAGAGCAATTGTAACAGGCATGTGATTGTGGAAACACCTCAGGCAAGGAAAAATCCCTATCCCCCTTTATTAGTGAACTAAGTCATTTTTATTTAACAGATCATTTGAATTTAAGCAATCAAGGCACTCAACTGAAGGTAAATCAGTTGAAGGAGAGTAAACCTATAGACCCTTTTGGTAACACCCTAAGGGGACTGAAAATAAAACTTATAATCATATTATTGCTAATATTTAAATGCACATTTCAGTTTAATCTCAACAAAGAGATAAAATAGTGCTTAGTTTTTAACCTTTCATTACATTAGAAAAAAATAAATTATTATAAAGGAAAGGTCTACAAAGTATACTGTCACAATAAAGAAGGTAAATATTAAATATGAGCATGTTGTGCACCAGTGACCTAAACGTCTGTTTTTTTTGTATGATCAAACCTTAGACAGAATGTTACTGGAAAAAAGACCTTGCACCAAAAAAATGAATGGGAAAAAAGTACACAAAATAATTAAGACTCAGAGAGGATTGGACCTATTTTAATTGTTTGTCCATGGTAGAAAATTGTTTAAACAATCTGAATATCTCATGGGAATAACTCAAATAACACACAGGCTATTTGCATTTTTATCCTTAGATTATTAACACTATGTTTCAATGTAAATATGGAAGTCCAACAGAAAGCTATATCCCCTGCCGAGATTCTATTAATCTTCAGTCAATTGACTCATGACTTCTGAAAATCTTTTGAATGACAGTAACTGCTTAAGTTCACACGCTGGTTTGTATGTTTTAAAAGTCCTTCACTTGGTAGCTGAAATATTAATCAGACAAGAAAATATAGGCTTTAACTTTTGATCTTGAATTATGACCTTATCCCCGATTGTCCGACTCATACCTCTTCACTTCCTCTCAATGAAATGAATAGTTTAGGAAATGTTCATGAAAATATTCAAATGGGTTTAGGAGATATGGAGTGGACATGGAAATGGAGGCTCAAACCTTTGACCTTGAAGTTCGACTTTAACCTTTGGTAAGTGTGACTGACTCATGCCTTCTACACATCATCTCATTTAACTGGACAATTTTGGCCAAGTTTCATGAAAATCGTTCAAATGGTATAGGAGATATGGGGCAGACAGAACAATAGAGGTTCAAACCTTTAAATTGGAGCTATGATCTTGACATTGAGCCGCATAAGTGGCTCATGCCTTATGTACATATTCTCAAGGCTTTAACATTTGCAGCATGTTTCACGATTTTGTTTCAAGGCTATAGGAACTATTGAGCAGAAACAACAATGTAGGCTCAAACCTTTGAACTCGAGGAACGACCTTGACATTCAGTCACCATAACACACTCATGAATTCTGCACCTCATCTCAATGTGAAATGGACAGAATTGATAGGCAGACTGACCGATGGATGCACAAAGGGCCTACCCATGATTCCCCCATCCCCCTGTGATGGGGGATTGATAGAGGTTAAGTGCAACCATCAACCAGTTTTAGCCACAACATTCAATGCACTCAGAACCCAAGAACAATTGAAAATCTTCACAAAGAGTGTCGAAAGAAAAACAATTTTTATTAAAAATGAATAACATATGTGAATAAAAATACTAGTAAGTGTTCTGTGAGATACTATGATACTGGTAATGTAAGAGTTAATATTATTTGACCATAATAGACCACTCAAGACAAAAGTTGAAAAACTAGATAAAACAAAAGGACTGCTAAGGAAAAACACATTTGTAAGCGAAGAAATCATTTGCCTTTATTATACTTATATTATTAAACAAGCAAGCAAGATTAAACATATTTTATAACATGAACAATTCTTATTAAAGTAAAAAAGCAAAATATTACAGGATACATTCTGAAAAAAATAGTAAGCGAAATGCGGTCCAAGCAGTACTAAGCTACGTCTCATCTACATGCACACACATCTGGTTTAGTATACATAAGCCTTCCTTACCTTTAAAGATTTAGTATCAAAATCTAAAATTCCAGGGTCGTCAAAATAATTTGCCATTAACTGATCACTTTTATCTTGCATCAATCGGTCAAAGATATTATTAGTTATGTCATCTAGACTCGTTGGACCACTGTTGTCCTGGTAGTGGTTGTTAAAGAGTGTGGTGTTGTTGTTGTTGTTAGTTGAGTAACCAAGGAAACCAAATTTGCTAGTAAATTTAATAGGCAGTGGAGGTCATTTGAAGGTCACATGCGGCTTAGTGTCTGCAGACCTCTGGGCTGTTAAAAGAGAATATTAGGAAAGAGGTTACACAAGAGTTAGTCAGTGATTATTCATAGTACAAATAGACGTATAAAGTTGGAGAAAAAGGAAGGACACGGTAATAAACTAACCTCTATATAAAGGCAATGAATTATGATGATGACTTACTATTCAGATGATTAAATTTATTAAGGACCACAATGGAAATAAGGATTTACTTCCTTGTTTGTGCTATCCTTGTATTGTAATGTTTGTGACCTGGTTTAAATTTTAGTACACACATACATATATAAAACATGTATTTACCAATAACAGTATTATTATTTTATTATCTCAAATTTTAGATTAAGTTTTATATTTTTATTGAATTTTTATAAACCTGTATTTTGTTTGCTTGATTTGTCAACAATGATGCTATTTTAATTTATTGGTTTGCTATTTCTTATGCCATCAGTAGATAAAACTTATTTTATGTGTAATATATGCTTTATGTACCATGTTCTACAAATTGTTAAAATATGAAATAAATGAATGAATGCATGATTATCCATAGATGTAGGACAACGACATGGTTAATGAAACTGCGTATCACAAAAAAGATACAGTGTTCAAAATGAATGAACATTGTAAGGACATAGGTGTGAAGATAATTGTGGGAAAGGCACTAAAATACAATAGCTGCCCATAACATTGCTAGATGAGTGCTGAACGGAAGCCATGTATGAGGATTTTAATGATCTGGCTGAAATCTAAATAATTTTAGTTTCCATAAGATGGTGCAAGACAGCTACCTTGTAAGTCTGTATAAAATACGCATCCTGACCCAGTGTGCAATTTTCACAAATCATATAGATGCATTTATATCCGATATTTGCAATACAAGTTTAAGCTTTACTACCAATAATTAGGCGATATTTCAGTGACAATACAAGCACCTGATTTCATAATCTAATCTATTAAGATAAAACCCTGGAACTGTCATCATTAGGTTAACAGAAAGGCTGCGAGACCAACCCTGCTGATTAGTCGAACCGTATGTTGTGATCTAAAGTAGTGTTTATGACAAAACATATAAATCTTATAAATAAACATGAAATAAATAATAATTTCTTATTAAAACATAATGTAATAGATACGTAACACAATGTCAGTTTTTCACTTTTAAAAGTACAAGGCCCCGTTTAACCCCATTTTCTATGATAAACATAAGTATCCTTTTTTCGGAAACCAACAGTTTGAGTCTGTTTAATCATTTCCCATTCCAGCTTAAGCATTTGTTCAGGAAAAAATAAACCTATGTCCACCAAAGATATGACGAAACAAATATGAAAAATGTCTTCTAGATGACAGGTCCAGATATTTTCTCTATTGGATATTCATAACATTCCCATGGTAAATCACATACATCCTTGCATTATCATATTAAATGCCTAGATGTGGGTTGATTATTCTACAATATTGATGACTTATTCTTTACATATCACAACTAGAGCATATAAGATTTCTAAAGAGGGGAAACTTTTCAGGGAAGACCAAAATTTATTGAAATATTATATTACAATGACCTCCATGTCTCCAACATTTCGCCCTGTTTAAGTTCTTAAATATTGAACAAGATGTATACGAGCTTTTATACAATTATATGCGATTCATGGTTCCAACACATTATATTGGGGAAACACATTCTCATTTCGCTTAATCATTTTCTATTTGTTATCAGGGTTTCATTATTCTAGACACTCAAAGTTATAATGACTCCATTTTCAGAATCTGTGACCAGATATTTATCTGCATTCGAGTTGCGCTCTTGGAACAAGGGGCTTAATGCATGTCAGTAAAGTATCCGCCTAGACTGGATTTTCATTTAGATGAGAATTCCTTGACATGAAATATGCCATTATAGCGGAAATTAAGGCGTACGTAATTGTTTAATTGCGTGATGTATGACAAAGTAACAGTTCAGAAAAGCTGTATTACAGCCAAATTTAACCTTTGGCCTCTAAGTGTAACCTTGACCTTAGAGGCACAGAGACGGCATGACATTTGACGTTGTCTTATGATGGTTTACATTTGTGGAAAGCTTATTTTAAATCCTCAATGTACTGCAGTTATGGGTGTGACAGGAATTTTCAAACTAGTGTGTCATGGCCAAATTTACCTCTAAGTAAGACCTTAATCTTTCAGGTAGGTAGTCAGGTGTTAGGTGCAACACTGCGTCTTACGATGGTTAACATTTGTGCTCAGTCATTTTAAAATTCATCAATATATCGCAGGTATGGATGAGGCAGAAATTTTCGAACGGACATCCGGACATTCGTACAAACAGACTATGCTACTTCTTTATGCTGCATTCTTCAATGAAGGCCATAATAACTAACTCTAAGTATGTGTTTGATAGTTTACTGCTAAATAAAGCTCCCCATGGTAATGTGCCATGATTAAACTATTTTTTTTGTTTTATAAGTGAGATAACATTTTATCCTCACCAATGTGGTGTCACTTAGTAAATGTTATGTTACAATAATCAAGATTATTGACCTTGGTTCAAGATTTGTCACATTGACAAAAGTATTACTTCAATGAAAAACTAGCTTTACAAGAATTTCCTTTATTCTTTTTATTCTTCTCAATAGCTCCGATGCTTTTCTTTCCATGATACACATTCATTTTTATTCTTTTTATAAAAAAAAAAACACTGTTATAAAGCAACAGACTACTATCCGATTTTTTTTTTAATATTCTTTTATTATTTGTTAAAATGTATGAGACATAATCAATCATTTCAAAATGGTCCATCAAATAACACCTAATGGTAGTATGAACTGGAAGTAATTGCATAAGATTAACACCATCCTACACATCCATCTATAATTTTCCCATTTAGTTTCCAATTTCAAACACAAACGCTTATCTCAGGGACCCTTTTACAGGTTTCTATGACACCACTCCAGAGCAAACGCTAGAGCACACATTTTTCAAACCGAATTAAAACCAAGTACAAGCATTTTGGCATTTATGTTATGATAGCCCACTAAGATGACAGAGTGGGAGAGAGTTGGTTCTGTCTTACCTTTTTTCAATGTCAAATAGTAAATACAATATTTATTTAATAAATGAAAATGTTAGAGACCCAGGGGTTTGAATGGGGAGACAAACCTCTTGAAACAGACATACAAATAAACACCTACTTGAACATCACATGATTTATTTCTACAAACCTTTTTTTGTTCAAGTTAAGATTGCTAGTTTGTTATTTTATAATTGCCTAATAAATGATGAAGTTACAGTCTGGAAAAGCTTTTTGTATGCCAAAATTTTACATTAGACCTTCATGTTGACCTTGACTGTTGAGGTATGGAAAAGGTTTTTAAAAATGACACACAGTCTCAACGTGGTGAACATTTATGGTAAATCTTTTTTTTTAATGCCTGATGAATGATAAAGCCCTGACAAGCTATTTATGGTCAAATTTAAAATTTGACCTTTTATGTAGGAAGACAGATTTCACAAGCGACACATCATCTACTGGTGGGTCTTTTTGGTGAGTTATTCTAAAACTGCACGATGAATGACACAGTAACAACCTGGACAAGCTGTTATATGGCGAAAATTGACCTTTGATCTCTATGTGACCATGACCATTGAGAAAGGACAGGTCTTACACGTGACATGCCGTCTCCTCGTGTTGATAATGTGTTGTAAGTTATTATAAAATGGAATGATGAATGACAAAGTTACAGTCCAGAAAGCTGTTTTATGGCAAAATGTCACCTATGATCTTTAATTGTGACCTTAGACAACGGGAGACGGTGGTTACACACAACACGTCATGTCCTGATGATGAACATATAATTTTGTGGCATATTATTTTCAAATTGCTGATGAATAACGACGTGTCAGCACGATGAATGTTACTGTCTGGAAAGGCTCTGACACACACATGCATGCACATACACTCTACCATTGGGACTTTTATATTGAGCTGTCTACCACTGTGCTCTTAAAAAATCTTAGGACCAAAGTTTCCAACGTTATATGACCCATTTTTTTACCTGATCTGATTTAGTTTAACCATCAAACTAATTTGATTGTAAAGGACCTAAGTTTCCAACTTTATATGACCCATAATTTATTTGATTGAAAACAAATGAACTTGTACAGCCAGTTATTAAATACATTTTTTTTTACAGATAAATGAACATGAATCGAGAATAACAAATCCCTGCAATATGAGTTGTTGATGATAATGATGTAATCATAAATGGCAGTGAGCGCGATAATGGATGGAAATGTTCTTAGATACAGACACGCTTCCAGTGATTTTGATTGCTTTTATATTTCGCTGGTATTTAAACATTTTTCACTCCTAACCTGATGGTCGAGCTAAGCGGTTAACCATTACTAATTGCACATTTGTATGCCAGTATCTGATTAAGTCCTACTTGTATTAAACATAGAAAAAAACTAATTATTTCATGACTAAAAGGTTCAATCATCAATATAATTGAATTTTTATGGAAATATTTGTTCAAAGGAAGTCTTTTCTGAATAAAAATTACGTCCATGCATAATCATTGATGATATAATACTTGATTCAACTTAAATAAGATTTTACCCACATTTATATATGAAAATTCATACAATAAATTAATGCTAATTAAATACGGCTTTTAAGCCCACTTGCACCCGCTAGAAAGCTGATCTGTACCCGGTAACACTCGGCAACTGAATGGAAGCATAAAATAAATGAGTCACGCTCTGAGAAAAGGGGGTTTAATGCATGTGCGTAAAGTGTCGACCCAGATAAGCCTGTGTATTCCCCACAGGCTAATCAGGGATGACACTTTCCGCTGTTATGATATTTTTTGGTTAAAAGAAAGTCTCTTCTTAGCAAAAATCCTGTTAAAGCAGAAAGTGTCGTCCCTGATTGCCTTAGCGGACTGCACAGGCTAATCTGCGACGTCACTTTAAGCACATGCATTAAACCCCCTTTTCACAGATTGAGGCTCATATTGATGAAAGACAGCTGAGAACGAGAAGACAACAAACAGCAGATATTCGGTATAACAGTTTATTTATTCAAAAGCAAGAAAAGCACATTTGAGTTCAGTGTCATACAACACATCGGTACTTTCTAGACAATTCTGCCCTTCCATTACATGCCTGACAGCAATTCATCTAAATTTACGAATGATTAAGTTCAGTCATGATATTCTACAGGATAACGGCATAAATTAATCTGTTTTATTCACCTTCATGGCATCAAATTTGTTTTATAGGCTGATATTTGATGTGCAAAATATTCTATTTGATATGCAAAAATATTCAATTTCAATCTATTTGTTTTGTATGAAAAGTTGGGCGATCTGGTAAAAAAGGAACATTAAAATAAAAAAAAGATGAGAAATTTGAAAGCAACAGGAAAAAAGGAACTAATACTGGATGACTACCGGTATAAATCGTGATTAGATTTGATGGATACAAATAATGATGATTGGGTAACAGATTTATGATTGAATCCATCCCACATTATGTTATGGCATTTAGACCAGCAGAAGCTTAGTTTATCGGGAAAAAGATGTTCTCAGTTTTTTCTCTCATGAAAATTGTCGTTACTTGGAGAGTATAAAGTAATTTAGCCAAACAAACATAGACAGTTTAATAAATAATAGTATTCAATGATAAAAAATAGCTAAAATTTATAAAAGTGGTTGTTATAAGGTGTAAAATAACCACACTTTCTAAAATATAAAAATGTTCCATTTAACTCTGCCCATGCTGGTCTAGAAAGTAACTACACAGATAACGTTAAAGTTCTAGCAAGTTAACATGATGAATATATGAAACATGAACAACTGGACAGATGTTACAAAACATACATGGATAAAATACATGACAAACTTTAAACACATTTCAGCAAGATCATGATTATATACATATTGCACATTTGATTAAAGGGAGTGAACTAGCAAACAGAATCAACTGTTCACAGACGTTGTCGAGGTAACAGTGGTTTGTAACATGAAATTAATTTGGTAAAAAGTCAGTTTCAGTAAAATAATAACCATCTCTCAAGTAAATTTGAATTATGATAAAACACCTTAACATTGGACACTATTCTTCCGGATTATTGTATAAACCATCACATATTACGTATGTTTCACCAAAAAATCTCATGTTTACTAAACGAGTCCACTACTTTTGTTTGAACGCCTGTCACGATCATTCACAACGATTTAACATGTTCAAATGTACGTCAAATTTTCCAGACAAACGCACGAACTTTTGTCGTTTGAAGGCATATAACACAAAACTATAAATGTACTTGAAAATATATAATTATAAGGGCTAAATAAATATAATATATACGTGAAATTTTCATTATATATGCATCCGTATTTACAAAACCATGTACATGGTGACTAAGACCGTCTAAACGCTTAAAGTTACTAGCATAATATTACGTCGAACAGCACACTCACATATTATAAATTAATGTTTATTTATGATTCCATTTTTTTGAGAGATTGTCGTTGTCCTCTTCATGTAAGAACATTTGCCAAGTTTTATTTCTGAATTAAAGACATCGTTTTCAATGTCTTTAATATTCGCCTGTTACTCTCTCAATGTTCGAGTACACTTGTACCAAAGAGCCTTACACGAGGCAGTAAACCGCTCATCTAACAAAGCGTACACCAGTGGATTAATAAAGTTGTTCACATAGTGGAGTCTTGAAAACGACTGAAACAACAGCAACTGTTTCGGCTGAAAAAGATGTTCACTTGTGCTATAAAACGACAGACCAGCGTTAATGACGTACGTAAGCAGGAACGTCAACGTCAGAATAAACCAGATCATGGTCTTGAACGGGACTTTTCCTGATGTCCCGACAGACGATTGTCTCCGCAACAAGTTGGACCTCGTAGAATTCAGACTGGTACTTCTGGTGAAACCTGCTCTGGATTTTCTTGCGCCACTATTGCTCGATAGACTAGTTTTGTTGGAAACACTGGTCTTGGAAGAACAGGATGCTAGGTTGAGACATTGATTAATGGCAGTTAACCGCGGTTGCGTCGTGTTTGAAGTTGAACTACTCTCAAGGTGATTTCCATTCAGTTCTTCGTTGGTTAACGGTTTGTTCTTATCAATCACGCACTCCAGCTTTCCATCAGGAGTTTCGTTGTCTGGTGTCTCTTCTACCCTGCTGCTTATTTCGAAGCGAAAACTCTCGCCCGCATTACGTTGTTTCCAATGGCGTACAACGGTTTTAACTATCATGACGTAAAGTGTTATCAAGCACAATGACACAATGATCAACAGGATACTCATTCCAAATTTGTAAGCGTAACGTATAATATGTTTTTGGAATGATTCCTCTGCTGAACAAACGAATACCTCTGTGATGGTACCGTACATGTTGTCTTTGCCCTTCTCTTGTATGCCACACATTATTGCCGCCGGTACAGAAACCAGAATGGAAAAGAGATGGACCCCAGCGAGAATTTTCAACGCCAATCTTGGTCGAATCTGCGCCTTCAGTGGCTGACATACCTTTCTGTATCTGTCTATGCAGATCACTAGGAGCACCAAAGCTGATACTGTCATGAAAAATACGCTCAGGAAACACTTTGCCTTGCAAACCGCAGAGTAATGGATCGCGAAAAAATGCAGACTCTTGAGTATTTCTGCTGGTAGAAGGCAGACGCATGACAACAAATCTATGACAGCAATGCATATCACAAACAACTTATAGTTGGTGTTCTTGTATTCCCGACTGAAGGAGTAGGCGGCGATTACTATTGTGTTGCCAATGATACCGATGAAGCAGACTATTCCCAGAATCACCGCGAATGGCGTCATAGCCGACGCGTACCGTGCGTTCATTTCGTCCAACGTTTCAACAGGAGATGTCGACACGTTCGATAAAGTAGCGTTCGTCATTTGCTCAGTCATTCTGGGAGCACGTCCGCTTCGTATGATTATCCGCAATATGGGATCACCAAAACCTGTTATAAAAGCCAGATAGATGATTGCACTTTTAAACGTAGATAAAAGTCTCGCGTTTTTATTCGGCAAGGATTACAAATAAAGAGAATAAAGAACTTTGCTGACAATATCATGGAATTGTCTTTCATTTAATGCGTTATTCTCTTAAAACTGTATTTGTTTTCACATAATTTCACAATAATAATGTCACAATCAATTCTATTGAATAAGTTCCACTTTTGTTTAGCTCGATTCAATATATAATAACTTCAATATTGTTCATATGTATTAATGCCTTCCCAAGTAAACGTACTCTATGAAATCAAAATCAAACTGAAATATGCTATCAACTGCGATTATCGTGATCGATAACGCTAGTTTTCATTATTTTAAGCCATTAATTATAAATGTTTGTTTAATAAACGTGAAGTTTACTTTCCGGTTATAAAAGCGACAACGGAAAGACGCAAATCCTGTGACCGCAACACCTACCTACATGCTCATGTGATGTTTTAAGGGGTGGACATCTGATTGTACCGCAGATACGCCTGCCGATTAATGGAATAAAATCCAACTGTACGCGAATGGAAGTTTGTATTCGCCTTTATGCATGGACCCTTGATATATCGTCGCTTTGAGTGTACAGTGACCCTAATTGAGCATCAAATTAGCGTACTATAAACCCTAATTGCGGGGTTCGGCTTGGCCTCGCTTTGAACATGCTATGCTTGTCGTTGAGAGTTCCAGGGCGTCGAACGCAGCTTTAATCGTTGTTTATGTTGACGATATCGCTGTATTATTGTCCAGGTTCTTTATCACACGCCTTCAATTAATAACCATCTGACGGTCCCAAGAATGTATCTACATATATTGTTTTGTTTTGGAATTTAAAAGACAACGCAGTTATACGCGTATTAAATGAACATGGAAATGTGTCATTTTAACAGTGCTACATATATTCTAACATGGTATTCACCATCAGTCTTCACTATGAACCATTTAATAAAGGCACAAGGAAGATGCTATCAAAGACATATGCTAATACATAATAACTTTTAGTGTTAATGTAGTCTTTATCATGTAACACAGTTTAGCCTTCACTTCTTTCCACTGCATGGACCGTTCCAAGGCGTTGGCCTCCGTGTCTATAATGATTTTTATATTTTGGGTTATGCTATCGTATGAAATGTATAGTCTTGTCTACGGTAATTGGTCACTTAACGAAGGCACTTTCGAGATGCCGCTGGTGATGTCTCTGTGAGTGTTTCCTCTAAATAAATAGTGTTCTAACAAACACAACAACTACAACAACAACAACAACAACAACAACAACACTATTTTAAAACGTTCGCCATTATTTTATTCTTAGCCTCATTAGAAATATTACAAAACGATAAGACAGTAACCNTATATATATATATATATATATATATATATATATATATATATTAATAAATTACTTTTTGTAGATGTGAACATGATAAACAATATCATAAAAGGCCATGGTATTATTTTACCTTATTTCATACCATGTAAATAATAGGAATCAACGAAAGCAATACACACCTCCAAAGTTTGTCTTTTATATTGAAAAAAAGTTAGAATTCATCCCGTTATGGCTAAATCTGTTGATTTTGTGAATACAAAAAGATAATCGTTTCGGGAACAATTTATGTTAACTTATTTATTACAATATCAAATGACATAAAATCAAAATGTACAGTTTTCAATGCTGTCTGTATTTCTGTTTAAAACTGACTTTCTGTTACTTAAAAAATACTTTTATGCATTATTTGCTCATATTTCTTTTTTGATATGCATGATATTTCTTGTTTGGTAATGCATGATATTTCTGTTTTTGGAATGCATTACATTTCTTGTTTTGGAATGCATGATATTTGTTGTTTTGGAATGCATGATATCTCTTGTTTTGGAATGCATGATATTTCTTGTTTTTTAATGCTTGATATTTCTTGTTTTGGAATGCATGAAATTTTCCTTTTTTTTGTAATGCATGATATTTCTTTTTTTGGAATGCATGATATTTCTTGTTTTGTTATGCTTAATATTTCTTGTTTTGGAATGCATGATATTTCTTGTTTGGGAATGCATGATATTTCTTGTTTTGGAATGCATGATATATCTTGTTTTGGAATGCATGATATCTCTTGTTTTGGAATTTATGATATCTCTTGGTTTGGAATGCATGATATTTCTTGTTTTGGAATGCATGATTTGTCTTGTTTTTGGAATGTATGATATCTCTTGTTTTGCGATGCATGATATTTCTTGTTAGGCAATTCATGATATTTCTTGTTTCGCAATGCATTACATTTCTTGTTTTGGAATGCATGATATTTCTTGTTTCGGAATGCATGATATTTCTTTTTGTGGAATGCATTATATTTCTTGTTTTGGAATGCATGATATTTCTTGTTTTGGTTTGCAAGATATTTCGTGTTTTGGTTTGCATTATACTTCGTGTTTTGGAATGCATGATTTTTACATGATTATGATTCTCATAACTTGTGTAAGTTTAAACTGAAAATTATAACAAATACCAACATAATAATAATTAGCAATTATCATAACATAACAGTTCTGATATTATTTACAGGTTTCTGAAATTTAAATTAATCGAAACGTTATTTTTTCAACATCCATCCGTGAATGATCTACTGAATGTTATATACAATATAGAAATATTATAATTAATTTACATCCAATATAGAAATGGTATATTGAATGTTATATACACTGTAGACATGATTTACTGAATTTTATATCCAATGTAGAAATGATATTCTCAGTTTTATATCCAATGTAGACATGATATACTGCATTTTATATAGAATGTAGAAATGATATATTAAATTTAAGATACAATGTAGAATCGATATACTGAATTGAATATACAATGTAGAAATGATATACTAAATTTAAGATACAATGTAGAACTGAAATATTGAATTTTATATGTAGAATTAATAAACCGAATTTTATATACACATTAAGAAATGTTATTCAAAATTTTAACAACAATTTATATACACATTTCTACAACTCAACGTCATATTTTGTAACAGCTTAGTACGGTCATTAGTAAATACTGGATCTGTGTTTTATAATACAAGATCATTCGCGTCGTTTACTCTATTTACTGAAGGTTTCATTCTCTTGCGTGGAAATCTAGCACTTGGACATTTTAAGTTTACACCTGAGCCACAGTGACTTACAAGAACCTTTAAAGCGTTTGTCCAACAGGGCATAAATCATCGGATTGATAATGTTGTTCACGAAGTAAAGCCTGAAAAACAGCAGGAACCAAAACAG
This sequence comes from Dreissena rostriformis, assembly GCA_007657795.1. NCBI lineage: Eukaryota > Metazoa > Mollusca > Bivalvia > Myida > Dreissenidae > Dreissena > Dreissena rostriformis. The sequence goes on along the minus strand of VMBQ01002090.1, from coordinate 62,380 downwards.
CGTTTGCGGTTTGAACACATGTTCCTTTGTAGTCAGAAAGGACAGTCCAGAATGAATAATGAAGGTTATGACGAAGATCAACGTGAGAATAAACCAGATCATGGTCTTGTAAGGCAGTTTCTCTGACGACGACGAGTGCCTACGTAATGCGTCGGACCGTATGGAGCTGTCGGTACTGCTTCTGTTGAAACTAGGCCGTGTCTTGATTGCGTATGGATTCAATGACATAAAACTGACTTTCCTGTCATTTCTGGCTGTGCCTGTCGCGCTGCTTATCGATATGCTGCTTGACTTCCGCGCAGTTCTTTGGTCCCTTACCGTCAGTTTAGTTTTTGGCGTCGCATTGTCCTTTTGTGCACCACTCACTAGCCGCTGTTCGTTCAGCTCGTCGTTTGCCACATGTTCATTGTCTTCAAATACATCATCTAACGGACCACTGAGTCGAACATTTTCCACTTTCTCCGTGGATATGTCTGATGAACTCTTTACTTCGAATCGGATGGTTTCACCCGACATACGCCTATTCCAGTGCCGAAACACAGTTCTAATAATCATGACATACATTACTATGAATGCCAGAGAAACGCCTACCACAAGAATAGTCATTCCAAATTTGTAAACGTAACGTATAATATGTTTTTGGAATTGTTCCTCGGCCGAGCAAACGTAGACCACTGTGATTGTACCGTAAATGTTTTCTTTGTCCTCCTCCTGTATACCACACATTAATGGTGCCGGCACAGATACCATAATGGAAAATATTAGAACCCCAGCTAGAATGTTCAACGCCAATCCTGGTCGAATCTGTGGTTTCAGTGGCTGACAGACCTTTCTGTACCTGTCTATGCAGATCACCAGAAGGATCAGAGCGGCGGCCGTCATTGCAAAGATGTTGAAGAAACATTTTACTTTGCACGGCGTAGAGTCGGGGAACGAGAAATAATGATGCGTCTTGACTATTTCAGCCGGCATAAGCGTGACGCATGACAACGTATCCACGACCGCAAGGCTTAAAACAAACAGCTTAAAGTTCGTGTTTCTGTACTCGTTGCTGAGAGAGAAGACGAGCATGACGATGATGTTGCCCAGGAGACCGATGACGCAGAAAATTCCGAGAATCACCGCGAATGGCGTCAGGGCCGCCGCGTACCGCGCATTCAGTGTGTCTAATGTTTCAACAAGAGACGCACTTGATATGTTTGTATTATTAATCTCCATGGTCAGGTGTGTAATTTGTTTTTACGCAGTTGCCATTATATAACGTTATAAAGTACAATCGTGTACAAGCATCGCTGATCTGTGTGCCTTACGTGTGTGTTGCCTTAATGATCTGACACAGTTTAAAGAAATATGCACAATTCCTTGCTAGCTCTTTCCTCTATGTCCTCTTTATTATTTGTTTTGCTTCAAAAAGGCACATCTTTATACCGGTACTGTGATAAACTGACTGTGGTTCTGAAAACAACAAAAACAACAGTCACCTTCTATAAAAAAAAACAAAAACAAGCAACTTCCTGTAAACAGTTGTGTTTATTTGTTGTTATGGCTATGGAATCTGTTTGTCATTGGAACTCAAGGAAATCACTGAACTATCTAATAACGGTAAAACTATTGGATAGCATCGGTTTTTTGTTGTTTATATCGTGTTCTGCTACAGCCGACATCATTTCTACGAAGATAAGAGACTGTTCGGAAAAATTATACCTGAACAACAATACACTAGTGAACAAAAACTGCGCAGTAAGCTCAAATGAGTTTTTTTATTATGTATCAGGCCAAACAAATTAATCAACAGTCGACCTAATTCCATTGCAAAACATTTAAGCAAGAGATCGCATTAAAAATAACAATATTTTTATTCCTTTTTTGATATAATGAGAGGTGAACGCAAAGCGCAGAATAAAGGCAAATTATGTACAAATGTGTTGACCATTTCTGCCAAACACATTCAGCTGATTAAATGCTGCCAATTTTATACTTTTAATTGTTTGACGTGATATAAAACACCTGTGTCGTAAAATATTTAAGCATTACCAAAATTAATAGAAGAAAGAAAAAACAACTCTGCTTTAAACAGATTCAGATGCTGGGCAAAATGAACCTTGCGGGCGCAGTGAAAAAAATATTATTTCATTTTAAGAATTGTTGGTGCCCAAAATCAGACGAACATCTAATCAATTGGTGTGGCCCAAGTGTTGTCTGTGGGGTTACATGCGAAAATTGGTCTTATATAACATGCGGCCAGCATCCGCACAGTCTGGTGAGGAGCTTTTCTGACCGTTATAAAGTCACGCAAGGTCTCGTGATCTCATTAGCGAACCAGGTAGCTCCTGACTAGACTGCTAGCTTGGCATAAGACACATTTTCGCACGACGCGGTTAATAATATTTAACAACTGCCCAATACTAACCTACAGCTAAATCATACAATATCAAGAGCCTTGCTCTTGTTTTTGTAAAATAATATTAATAAATAGTATTAACGTTTCGTTTACATTGCATTCGTCAACCCGCACATGTTTTGTCAAGAGCGTACCTGTCCGCTATAAAGTCAAGCAAGTTTTCGTGATCTCATTAGCGAACTTGGTAGCTTCTGACCAGACTGCTAGCTTGGCCAAAGAAACATTTTCGCACGACGCTGTTTATAATATTAAACTATTGTTCCATACTCAATAACAGCTCAATCATACAATATCAGGAGGCTTGCTCTTGTTCGTGTAAAATAAAATAAAATAATATTGTTTTTTTTTACGTTTCGGTTTTATTGTTTCCGTCCAGTTACTTTCATTTTGAAATTAAAAAAGAAAAAGAACATTATTCGAGACAGTTCCGATAATGACAATAATAATATTAATATAAAATGAAATACACAATAATAACTCTGCAATTATAGAGACAACAAAACACAAAATACCTCTCGTAATCCCACCACAGATGTCCCACGTGTACACTGCAATATCCTGTCTCCTTGCCCACTGTCACATTCACCCAATATTTATACTGTATCGTTTTTTCATCCAATAATTCAGATCTCAGAAATACGAGTTAGCGACAGCGCAAATATCTGATGAACCTGATATGCGTGATATCTTAACCAAACCTTTTTTGTATTTCTACATCAACGATGTTAAATTCTAATCTGCGTAATTGATGTTATTGCCAGTCAAGCCGGAAACATTTTTTTTTTGTAAAACAATTAACACTACGTCATGTATAACCACATCAATTAAAAGGCAATAGTTACGTGCATGAACATTCAACTCTGTCCTTTCACGTGATGATGATGCTACTCGCCCGATATCAGCCTATTTTCAACGTCGATAAGGCGGCGTTGGCGACACTGACTACGTAGCTTCACGTCCGGTGCGTCAAGGAAATGTGTGGGGTCACTTTCGACCGACTATCACCCTTCCGAACGTTATCGATAGTTAACAATCGCCTTCCGGTTTATTAAAATTATTCCGTTAACTTAAGCTACCATGGTTTACACATATCTAAATAGCCATGTATATTAGATTTATACATGTATTTTTTACTAGTATATATGTATTAATTGTTTGTGCTTAAAAATATTATATAGTATGTATATGTCTGTAGAAAATAGTGTAAGATACTGGTGTCTTTGTTAAAATCGTATTTATATGGTAGTAAAGCATAGGTATGGCAGGCTGCGGTATATGCTGTGCATAATTAATGTTGGATTAATGTTCACTGCAAACAAATTAACAATTCATCATACTATCTAACTACACTGTGCACATTATAATCAAACCAATAAAACATTTACGTTCCTAGGCATTTCACACAATCCTATCGAATAAAAATTAATACAACTGTCGCAATATGATACTATATGGTGATTTAGACTTCTAGCATCGTTACAGCCAAAACAATCACGTTGTTCTGCCATGTTTTACAGTTTTTTTTAAAGTACCCACAGGGGACCGTTCTGGTCGCTGGTGAGCCGTAAAGGCTGTGCTATCGGTAGTCGATCTTCCGACGTGATGAGGTTGTGGGATTGGAAACAATTTACCAACATCAAATCCGTTAATATTATCGGCCTCCATTGCCATTTAATCTCGTCAGTTACATCATTGTTCAAATGAAATAAACGTGTTAATTTGCAGATAGGGAATCAACTCATTTGTATGTACTTTTCGAAATACTTAATTTATTTCAACGTGTAACGTTTAGTTCTTAGGGATTCATTCATACAGACTGATCACAGATGCAGTTGATTTTTGTTGCTACGTTCTCGCATGCCACGAGATATTCTGATTTAGAGACACTCAGCAACTCTAAATAGAAACTTTGCATTTTTAAACCTTCAAGTAATGGACACTTCTAAGTTATAAACTAATATGAAAAATATGTTTTCTATGTGAGTTGATATAATAGCAGGTTATCTACATATGAATTTGTGTTTTTTTTTTGCTCCAAAAAACACACTCAATATTTAAACAGCCAGACAGACCTTCTAGTAGTGCAAATATAGAGAATTTATTACACCCAACTGGGGTCCGGTCGTAAACAGACAGTTTCGCATACCAAGATGTTAGGCTCTGCAGATTGTGAAATGAAAAATCATTAATCAAAAGTGCTGGGGGCAGGGGCTGAGAAATCCAAGATGGCGTCACAGATGACCGCAAAAAAAGGAAGTCACTGATATCGCTATATTTTAAAGTGTTGGGTTAATGTTAAATTTATTAATTGACCTATGGTAAGTTTCTATGAAATTCATAAAACATTTGTCTGTATTCTCTTTTTCAACATTTTCGTACACAAAACAAATTGAACTTGCACAATCATCTTGTATTACTTAGATAATATAATTTCATCATTTTCATGGCTTGAAATCTGTTTTCTGACCTAAAACTGTTTTGCCCAATTACTCCCCTTTGATATAAATATGCCACCACTTTCCGTCTACAGATTGTAAAGGTCAAGTGTGTTTACAGCCTGTACACATCTGTTTATCCAATATCGATGTTTAGATACAGAGCAACTATTTAAGTATGTATCATTCAATTACACAAGTGATTTGTATTGTAATCATTTACCGTTGTGTTATCATTAAGATGAAAACACAAATTAGCGTATTGAAGCCAGTGCAGTGCAAATGACATTAATGGTTGACGAGGTATTAAACATGAGGACAAAGAAAAGGCAGATGAATGTCTTTAAACACACATGTATTTAAAATCAAAACCTATTTGTAGTTAGGAGAATCAAGTTCCTCATCGATTTTATTAGAAACTTGGGTTGTAGTAGAATAGGTACTAGTAACCGGATACAATAATATGTCACTAAAATATTTGTTATTCTTTAAAGTTGCTGTTATATGAGCTGTCGGTCGTTTTTAATACAATATTTGCCTTACAGGCTATGGTACAGTGTACATTAAGGTGCCATGAAGGCTTCCATATATAATGAAGAAACAATAAAGAAACATTTGTGATGACACAAGTTTTGCTCCAAGCTTACACATAATAGATGGTGAAATAGTACAATCACATCCAAGCATAGTAATGTATTATTTGAATTGCTGCTTGTATAAGTAGAGAAAGATTCCACATATCAGAATTATTAAATAAAAATAACAATATACAAGACAAACACAGAAATCATGTTTACAAAACTATTTATTGCTTTGTCTGTATTATTGGACGAATTTTTATATTTATTTTTATTATAAAACAGATATTGATATTCAACGTGTTCAACTGAAGATTTTCAGATCAGCATAGACTATTCGTTTGGGAAGCAGTAGTTGGCATATAGTTATGGACTGACGGACAAATCTGTCTTGTAATGTAGCAAACAATTAAACTGTTTGATCCACAAACAGTCAATCCTCACCTTCACCGCACAATTTATCACAAATCAGACGCGCGCCTAATACGATCTCAATCATATTTGCATTAAATATGCAGAGAGAGAAAAAATATGATTCATCGCCGCAACAAAAATCAGCTCTCATGCTGACAGCCTCAGAAGGCTGAAATATGAAACATTGAATATATATGTACAGGCGATACGCTGACGTATCATGTTTAAAAACAAATTAACGGATAGTTACTTGGTGCAAACAAGTTATGAAAAGGTTATAGCGTTATTAAATTTTACCAGTTTGTATACTGGATGAAAAATGATCGTATTTACAGTCAATTAATTTGCGAAGAATACATCACGTAAAATAACAAAACGTTATTAACTTCAGGCCTTTTTCTGCCTATCTCACGGGTCCGATAGTCGGACCCATTCCCCATGCAAAATATGCATATTTTTTCCCCAATTCTAACCCCCCCCCCATATGACTTATGATTATTAGACTCTATATCTCAATTTTATTTTTTAAACAACCTACAAAATATATAACCATAGTTCATATGATTTTTATCCAAAATGGCTGGAAAACCCCCTGCCTAAATAATGCTTTTGTCGATGACAATTCTTTCCAATTTGGAAGATTTCGCGACTCGAAAAATCCCCATTTTGCTAGATACTTTTTCCCCAAATAGACAGAAAAAGGCCTGAACTTGACGAGATACAGTAAGTGCGTCTTGTATTTGCATAACAAATCCATTATAAGTTCATTTGACTTTGAGTTTCGTATTACCATTCTGTAGAGCGTTATTTAAGCGCATCGGGCTGAACATTCCGCTAGTTATGGAGAAACCAAAGCATGGTTCCCAGTGAACAATCTTTTTCAGCTCTTTCTCCTGGGAACTTTGTCATTCTTGGAAATGTATTCGAAATTTTGAAATGAATGTGTTTTTGACAGCACAGGCTTCTTCGCATTGGAAATGGTCGCAGGGTATGTATGCCAAAGCATGTATGCAATTTCGAAGTTGTTGAGGCCAATGACCCCTGTTTTGTTGTGTCAACTCAAAGTTGTATTTTTTAAAGACCATTTTGTGCGTGTACTCAGGCCCTCACCCGTCGCGATATCGCGAAACCACACCAAAATTAAACATCTTTCACTAGAAACTAAATTGCTGGAAGATGGGAACGTGCAGCTATTAATAAAAACTCATCCTAGCTCTCGTGAGCTTATTTTATTTGAGTTATTAAGGTAGGAGCTTGTTACATACCAAAGAAAACATGTGACATAATTTACAACATAGCTTTCGTCATCACCTTGATAATGTTTTCTTGAAAAACTAAAGACTTGTATTATGTTTAAAGTGAAAACAGTGTGATATATAAAATAAGTTGTATCGTTTTACTGTTTCATTATCCAAACAATTCATGCATTGAAATAGCACATAAGGTCGACTGGACAATGCCTAACACACAAATGCACTATTTTCCATGCGATATTAAGTCGTCCTGAAAACGGTTATTGTTTAACTTGGCTTGTTTATTTATACATACATTATTGAGAGGACTTTGTGAAAAGTAACTATTGATATCGAGGTTTCCAGAGAAACCAAATGAATAATACTGTGATTATATATTTTTGTGTAATATATTATTTAAACATGTTATGATACGGGGGTATGCACACACTGCAAGGCATGCAGAAAACCAAATCAATGTTGAAGCAGCAAAACATAAATAATCCGCGCTAATAACACCGTAATTATATTTTTTTGTGAAATATTATAATATTATGAATGACAGATAATGCATGTTTGTAATTACACTTGCACATGCAACTTCTCTATAAAGATGGCGCCCTGGCAGTCGTGTTTTATACTATCATCAATACTGCACGGAAAGATTTGCGAAATTATTATGTTTACGTAAAAAAATTAACAAAAATTGTTTGTTCTTATGTTCGTTACGGTACATACATAATATAGTTGTGTTTGGAGTCGTTTCTTACAAGGGATGGTATGTATATTCTGTTCCTTACCCGGGGATGGCTGACTTTGAGTCCAGTAGAAGTTGGAAGTACCTATAACGAAACTTCAACTTTTACTGATTGGTTTACTCAAGCCACTAACTGTCAACAGCCCTACATGAATCAGAGGAAGGATGGGAATAGTTCATGAAGTTTGGTGTTTATGAAACCTGTTCAAACTCCGGACGCTTGCTTCGAATGGATCGTTGTTACATACGTTTGGATAGGAACATGTATTGTCACCAGTAATAAGTCTACGCATTGGTCGAAATTGTAAGGCATTGACGAAAAAGCAGCACACTGGTATTCATTTAAAGTTTAATATAAAACTAATAACTTGTTGTAAATATGTGCTTGCCAACAACATTATTATAATGTATTAAGAAATTATCGAAAAGTACCGAAATATATTTAAAATAGCAATTCACTGTCGTTTGTTACTTTTTGTTCATTGAAACAGGGACCTATACAACAAATAGGTGTATAGGTCCCTGATTAAAAATACCAGTGTGAATGGTGTTGTATTTAAATACGATTTCGATTACGGCATAGTTAGTTTTTAAAGGTGACGCGTGTCTTTCATCGAAGTGTTAGAACACGAGGGAATCATGTAACTGATGCATTCAAGGTTTATTTAAAATACACTTAAAACTTGTTATTCAGCTCTAAAAGTCTCAATGAAGTGCAATGATTTTAAGTGTATGGACAAACTCTGTTACAAACCGGTTCGCTGTTTGCATTCAACGAATGTAAACACAAATGTGCATAAAAATAGGTGTTGTGCTTGGAGTTGGAAAATGATTATTGTGTGTAGAAGATCCTCTAAAAACATGTTCAACTTTTGAGTGCACAGGGACTTGACATCATGCAATATTTTCATTCGTACAGTTATGATCCAGTTCTTACCAATTTATACTTACACCTGCTGATGGAAACACCTTTAAACCAAGCATCGGCTATCACTTAAATTTGTTGTTCTCTGCATTCATGCAAGAAACATAACACATTTCAATTGATCTAACATTTTAATAACAGTTTCAATAAAATGTACATGAACTAAGTATTGCAAATAATTTAAATATAAAAAATATCTAAATGAATAGTACATATGTGCAATAGTAACATACTCAGCCAATAAAAACTGAATAATAAAATAAATTCCAACCTACATTTTACATAGTAAAATGCCAAGTAGGTATGTAGTACCCTGTTATACAAAACTTTAATAACTGTTGCTGAGTACATATTTCAGGAATTGTTATGCCATATAATATGTACGCTACTGCAAGCTGTTACAGCAACATGAGAATTCCATTTAACCTATGAGTCTACAATTAAGTTATTTAAACATAACAAAAACATTACAGAAAAAATTACATGTATATGAGACGGTCTCTGAAAATGGGGCTGAATGCATGTGCGTTAAGTATCATCCCAGATTAGCATTTGCAGTTGCACAGGCTAATGAGGGACGACACTTTCAGTTTTCATAGATTGTTTTTGTTTAAAGAGACCTTCTAAATGAAGCCATGGCGGAAAGTATCTTCTCAGATTAGCCTGTGTGAATTGTACAGGCTTATCTGGGACAACACTTTACGGACATATATCAAGCCCAATGTTTAACAAAGACTGGTTGATACGTAAATAAAAATGATTTGAAGGGTGTCCTGTATGTCTGAATTTAAGACAAATTGCAAGGCCTAATTCAAGTGCAGTTCATGTTTCTAAAATAATGGCATATAATCTGGCAAACTCCCGGTAATAGTATACGAGTATACAGCGACTTGCACTGTTCTATAAAATCAACATGTATTTAAAGTTTTTTATAAAATAAAGCTAAAATACGTAAAACCCAATGTAATGCATTTAAATTTGACCTAGACCATATTGTATTAACCTTAGAAATAAACAATCAGATTCCCATGCAGTGGTTTTCTAGATAATATCGCCTGAATAACAAACAGATGATATTAAAATGTACTTTTAACTTCCTTATTTAGAACTTCAATAAACAAAAACATGTTTTGCGATGATTAATTAATTAAAGTGTAGACAAGAAACAACAAAAGAGGTTGCTAATCAAATAAAAATACATGGGCATCTGATATTCCGTTACAGAATAAAACTGTAAAAACTTACAACTGTGCTACTAAAACTGTACCCATCAATAATCTTGGTTGAAAATAAACAGTAAACTTATTAAATTTGCGTGGAGCCCACGAACTGTAATTTCAAGCAAGGAACATAATTTTTGAAAATATTGACAAAGAAATCGTAAGATTTCAATATAAATATCCAGTAACAATAAGAATTTAAATCTAATTATATTGTATCAACATTGTATTAAAGGAACTTGTTCACAGATCAGGGCAATTTTTTAAGTGTTGAAGATTATTACCACAGAGTTGTAGAGCTCCATTATAATGACAATAGTAGAATATATAGAAGAAAAGAAGAAGAAGAAAAAGGCTTGTCTCCAGTGGGCCAGTGTCCTTTAGATTAAAAGCTTTTTGACTAAACCAATCGGCCATCTGCACTTTACAGAAATTGTATAACTCGTATAACTGATTAACATCTTATAAAAATAAAACACAACAGAATCATTCCAAATCATTTGTGTTTGTAACGCTTGCTTATTTGATCAATTCAAATAATAATTTATAAACAAAGCTGTACTTTCGGTACAAGTCTATGTCATTAGTGTTATTTTTCTCTCTGATTAATGATGTTCTTTATCTTTAGAATCTGTGAAAAAAATCGAAAAATCGTCATTTGGACAATGTATGAACAAGTACCTTTAAGAGCTAAAACAGATATAATTGAATAGTTGCATATTTGTGGATTATGGTTTTCACAATATATTAAATATTTTGCTAAAACGTGATGTAGAGACAGTACCTATTTATACAAATGTCACTTCATCTGTATGTGAAAACCCCAAAATGGAATTCCTCACATCAGAGGAACTATCTAGCCTGGTTGAAGATAAAGAATACGTAGAGACCATTGAATTAGTCACGGAGGTGGGAGTGGAGTGATGAAGAGCGTGGCCATCTGTGTCCACCATGGAGAGAAAGCTGTCGTCCGAGGAGGCAGTGACTGGACTGTGGAGCTGCGTGTGACGTGAACGCTGTGGAACGTTGGTGCGCGTTCTTGATGCACGTCTGCTCTGGTTTTCTTTGTCTACAGAAGAGTCACTACTATATGGACTCGACTGGGGACTGTCAAATAAATAAGACTGGTTGAATGCCTGGGGTGTAGTTGATACCCAATCAGAAATGTCACTAGACAAATGAACACTTACGGGTTTTACAGACTGGGCCTTAGTACGCTGATTTACAAAGTTGCGTGACTTGGACAGGTATTTATTATGACTGTGGCTGAAGCCGATATCTTTCAAGCTCTTCTCAGTCATTTTGGGGTCAGAAAAATCACCTTCGTCCGGCGAACTACCGAAAAAACTGTCTGCTTCATCGTTGGTGGGCACTACACCATTCTGACTAAAGCTTTTATCTGTAACCTTGATGGCTGACTTTGGTGTTTCCACAACAGGTTTAGCCGCCTTCTTCTTTGGTGTTTTGACACTATCTCTTGTATAAGCAGCAAAGTTTTCGTTAATACTCTCAATGTAATCATCGATTTCCGACATTAAATCCCTCGAAGAAGTCTTCGTGTGTTTTCCGTCTCTGGATGAGGGGGAGACTGTCCTCTCGTGACTTCCGTTCAAGGTGAGATCATGCATGCTGTTGCGTAGGAGTTCTTGGGGCTCAAGTTCCCGTGGTAGTAGCCCGTGTGGGGCGTGAACACTCCCGTCTGGGACTCTCTTTGGTGTCTGACTCAGAGCTGCATCATCTGAAACATACTTTTCCTTGTACATAGTTGTGCAACACAGCATTAAAAGTATATGAGCCTCGCTCTGTGAAAAGGGGTTTGATGCAGGTCCGCCCAGGCTAATCAGGGACGACACATTTTCCCTTGTATGATATTTTTCGTTTAAAGAAGTCTCTAATTAGAAAAAATCTAGTTTAGGCGGAAAGTGTCATGCTAACTGCACAGGCTAATCTGGGACGACACTTTATGCACATGCAGTAAACTCCCTTTTCACAGAGAGAGGCTCATATAATAAAATATATTAATAATAATATAACAATTTGTTTCAATTTTTAAAATTAAGAGCAGACTTTCACACAAGAAAAAATGATGGCATTTGCATATATACTAGCACTAGAATATCATGATGGCATTTGCATATATAATACACTAGAATATCATGATGGCATTTGCATATATACTAGCACTAGAATATCATGATGTCATTTGCATATATACTAGCACTAGAATATCAAGTACAACTTTTTTTGACAGTGGTGATCGAACAGGTCAGTTTCAAAAATAATCTTTATTCATAGTCAAAGTCGAAGAATAAATCAGTGATCAAGGAGCTGGTTTAGCAAACAATTATGCACAACAGAAGCTCAAATATAAACAGGTATACAATTAACCACCACTAATTAATGGAAAATATAAGACCTGGGAAAAAACTTGTATAAATTCTAACATGATCCTCGTTTATTTATTAACGGATAGAGAACAAAAGTATTAAAACAAATAATTGGTCCTGATCTTGAGAACAGAATAATTAATAATAAGTATCACTTAATAAAAAAAATTTTGGAATTCAGATGCAAGCTTATGTTGCCATGGTTACAGTTCCAACACATCAGAATACCAAATTATTTTTTTATTATAAATTACCACAGCCCTCATACATACCACTTGCACTAGGTTGGCGTTGGTGTGTATTTTTCACTGTGAGTTTCTCCCGAGCCTTCTTCCATTTTTCCCGTACCGTTCCCCTGACCTGACCCCCGGCGTCTTGTGGGTGGGGTGGGGGAGAGCCCGGGCTCATCTCTGCTATCACTACCTACAGGTACAGATCACAGCTGGTTTAGGTATTTATTTGGCTGGGTCACACTCCGAGCAAAGGGGGTTTAATGCATGTGCATAAAATGTCGTCCCAGATTAGCCTGTGCAGTCCACACAGGCTAATCAGGGACAACACTTACCACTTAAACTGGAATTTTGCTAAGAAGTGCCTATCTTTAAACGAAAACTATCATAAAAGCCGAAATTGTCATCCCTGATTAGCCTGTGCAGACTGCAAAAGCTCATCTGGGACAACGCTTTACGCACATTCATTTAACACCCTTTTCTCCACCAAAACTCTTTTTTATTTAACAGATCATTTGAATTTAATAAATCTTGACACCCAACTGAAGGTGATTTAGTTGAAAGGCAGAGACCCTTTTGGTTACACCCTCAAGGGACTGAAAATAAAACTTACAATCATATAACTGCTAATATTTAAATGTACATTTCGTCTTAATCTAAACGATGAGATAAAACTGTGTTTCGATTTATAACATTTATTACATTAGAGAAGAATAAATTATTTTATCCCACTTTAACAGCGAATTCGGTTGATTAAATTTCTGCTATAAACCACGGCACGAAATCCAGAGAAATTATCTATTTAAACTAATTTTGTTTAAATAAAAAGGTTTACTGAATAAAAAGTGGGATAAATAGAATAATAGGTTAGTGTCGTGCTTTTTGTTTTCTAAGCCTCGCATGATAAACCTGATCTATAATCAACACTAACCTATTATTCTCTATATAAAGGAAAGGTCTACAAAGAATACTGTCACATGAAAGAAGGTAAATATTTAATATAAGCATGTTGTGCACCGGTGACCTAAGCCTTTTTTCTTGTATGATCCAACCTAAGACAGAATGTTACTGGAAAAAAAGACCTTTCACCAAAAACAGAATGGCAAAAAAATACACAAAATGAATTAAGAATAAGAGAGGAGTGGACCTATTTTAAATTGTTTGTCCATGGTAGAAAATTGTTTAAACAATCTGAATATTTCATGGAAATAACTCAAATAACTCACAGACTACCGGGGTATTTGCATTTTTACCCTGAGAATATTAACACTTATGTTTTAATGTACACATGGAGGTCCAAGAGAAAGCTATATCCTGTGCCGAGATTCTATTAACAAGTCAATTGACTTATGACTTCTGAACATCTTTTGAATGACATTAACTGCTCAAGTTTACATGCTGGTTTGTATGTTTTAAAAGTCCTTCACTTTGTATATGAGGCTTTAACTTTTGATCTTGAATTATGACCTTATCCCCGATTGTCCGACTCATACCTCCTCACTTCCTCTCAATGAAATGAATATTTTAGGAAATGTTCATGAAAATATTCAAATGGGTATAGGAGATATGGAGTGGACATGAAAATGGAGGCTCAAACCTTTGACCTTGAAGTTCGACTTTAACCTTTGGCAAGTGTGACTGACTCATGCCTTCTGCACATCATCACATTTAACTTAACAATTTAGCCAAGTTTCATGAAAATCGTTCGAAAGGTATAGGTGATATGGAGAGGGCACGGCAATGGAGGCTCAAACCTTTGAACTTGAGGTATGACCTTGACCTTGAGCCGGCATAACTGCCTGATGTAAATATTCTCAAGCCCATTACAAGTGAAGCAAGTTTCAGTAGAATTCTTCTAAGGCTAAATGAGATATGGAGCAGACACATCAATTGAGGCGCAAACCTTTGAACTTGAAGTATGACCTTGAACTTGAGTCAGCATAAGTTAACCATGCTTTCTGCACTTGATTTCCACGTGTTATTGAAAATATTGATGGCTTGATTGAAGGATGGACAAACGAAGGGCCTACCCATGATCCCCCACCCCTTTGATGGGGGATAACATGATAAAGGTTTAATACAACCATACACAAATTTAGGTCACAACATTAAATGCACTCAGAACCCAAGACAAATAAAAACTATCAACATAGAGTGTAAAAAAGATAAACAATTCTAAATAGAAAAGAATAAAATATGTGAATAAAAATACTAGTAAGTGTTCTGTAAGATACTATGATACAGGTAATGTAAGAGTTAATATTATTTGACTATAAAAACCACTCAAGACAAAGTTTAAAAAACTACATATAAAACAATGACTGCTAAGAAAAAACACATTTGTAAGCGATAAAAATAATTTGCCTTTATCATTATTATATAAGAAAACAAGAAGGCAAGATTTAAAATATTTTGTAAAATGTAAAATTCTTATTAAACTTAAAAAGGAAAATATGACAGAATACACTTTGATAAAATGGTACAGAAAAATGAGGACAAATTTGCCATCATTTGAAAGGCTAGTTTGAGTGACCAGGGATAATATACATGTATTAACATAAATAACGGACATCAATTATCGATAAATATAAATGAACCGCGTGAAACTTGAAAGACGACTATAGTTTGTGAAACAGGATTCTCCCAACAGATAACGCGGAAAAAATGTCAGATAAGATCAACTGATCCTTATCGAACATTTTCGATACAGAAGGTTTTGGGTGTGTTTTTAATTGTGATTTATCCACTTACCGGTATGTCAAGTGTAAATATTAATTTGTTTGACCTCTTAGATTCGTTTTACAGATTTCCAAGTTTTAAGTAGACAAAACAGCGAAGAGACTGATGTTCTAAATATGTTGACAGAGTCTGGAGGAAAATCGATGGACAAACACTAAAGCAACACTTACAATTTTTTTTTCAGTTATTCAACAACAGATTTTTGCAAAATTTGACAAATGCACAAATTAATAATATTTCATATCTGATAGACATTTTATCTGAACATATCCACATTTTTAAATGAGCAATATAAAATAAAAAGTCACAAAATGACACAATAAAAAAATGTTAACTTTCAATGAAAATTATCAAACAGTTAATCTCAAACAAACATGCACTACATAGATGTCTATTACTGGTTGCTCAGTATCATTTATGTCAGCTCATAGCTCAGTGATGACAGATTGACACATATATCTAACAGAGATCCCATAAGAATAGCTGAATGCAGATAGAATTTTAATCCATTCCGGAATACCGGTCCATTAAAGTTATAGATTTTTTCAATTTCTATTTGTATGTGCTGCTTTAGTTTAGAAGTGCCTTGCGTGTATATTTCATCCAAACTTGTTACAACTTTGGTGCCAGAAAAAATGAATAGAAAGACTGCTGTAAAAAGAACGAGAAAAGTGTCACCGACACTTATGTCCCCAATATATTATATGTTTGGACACACACAATCGACCATTACATTCTACAGAGGACAAAAAGATACAGATTCTGCCAAAACTGGTTGCAGTCTAAATTCTTTTCTTCTTAATCATATACAAATTGCGAAATTTTTAGCGTGATTCACCAAAAAGCTAAAGAGCAGTAAAAAACTACATTTTGGGACTATATTCTATAATGTAAAAAAACAAACAGAAAAAGAACCACAATTCTGCCTAAACTCCTTGCAGCCAAAATGACTTTCTTTAAGATCATCTACACATTAAGGTCATTCAACGTTGAGCATGATCCACTCCGCAAATAAAGAGAACTTAAAAACACAAGCTGTAGGATAATATATATTTTATAATGGAAACACATAAAAATGGTCATAATTCTGCAAAAGTTATTTTCGTTATGATTATTTAAACATTAAATTCATTCAACTGTGAAAGTTTAAGAGATATACCTCCAGTAGTTAAAGAGTAGATTACTAGGTCAAACCAAAAGCTTCGGGACAACGCGTACGGATGAACGGACAAGTGTATTGCTTAATGCCTCCATCTCCATGGTGCATTACAATCAAATACATAGATTTCATGAGTCATATCAAAGTTGTTATATCCACATCCAAAAGTCAGATGAAGCAGGCAGCAACTACGTGTTAAACTACAAGCAGTACTAAGCTAGGTCTCATCTACATGCACACACATCTGGTTTAGTATACATACGCCTTCCTTACCTTTGGAGATTTATTATCAAAATCTAAAATTCCAAGGTCGTCAAAATAATTTGCCAGTAACTGATCACTTTTATCTTGCATCAATCGGTCAAAGATATTGTTAGTAATGTCATCGAGACTCGTGGGACCACTGGTGTCCTGGTAGTGGTTGTTAAAGAGTGTGTTGTTGTTAGTTGAGTTACCAAGGAAACCAAATTTGCTAGTAAATTTATTAGGTAGTGGAGGTCGTTTGAAGGTCACATGCGGCTTAGTGTCTGCACACCTCTGGGCTGTTAAAAGAGAATATTAGGAAAGAGGTTACACAAGAGTTAGTCAGTGATTATTCATAGCACAAAGAGATGTATAAGGTGGAGAAACAGGGAGGACAAGGTAAGAACAAACCTCTATGTACAGGCAATTAATTATGATGATGACTTACTATTCAGATGATTTCCCATAGATGAAGGACTACGACATGGTCAATGAAATGGCGTATCACGAAAAAGGTACAGTCTTCAAAATGAAGGAACATTGTATGGACATAGGTGTGAAAATGATTGTGGGAAAGGAACTGAAATACGGTAGCTGCCCATAACATTTCTAGATGAGTGCTGCACGCATGACATGTTTGAGAACTATGATGATCTGGCTGCAATCCAAATGAATTAAGTTTCCTCTAAAATGATGTCAAGACAGCTAAGTCTGTATGAAATACTCGTCCTGAGCAAGTGTGCAATATTTAGTATTCATATAGATGCAAGTATATCGTATGACAAGTTTTAGCTGTACTACCAAATTGGTAGTACCAATAATTAGTTGATATTTTGGTGGCAAACAGAAGAGACTGATTGAATTATCCAATCTATGAACATCCAACCCTGGAACTGACATCCTTAGGCTAACAGAAAGGCTGTGTGACCAACGCCTGCTGGCTAGTTGCACTTGATGTCGTTATCTCAAAGTAGTGTTAATGACAAGATACACAATTTATTTAAAGTCGGTTTAGTTTTCTTTGTCATTTCTCTACAACAAAAACATATTGATCCAATAAAAAAACATGAAATAAATTTAATGACTTATTAAAAACTTATATACAGATAACTTCATAGGCATGTAACAAAATGTTAGTTTTTCACTTTTAAAAGTACTAGGCCCCGTTTGACCCCATATTATATGATAAACATAAGTATCCTTTTTTTGGAAAACCGACAGTTTGGGTCTGTTCTATCATGTCCCATTCCAGCTTACCCNAAGGGCAAGGTCAAATTCAACTTGCCAGGTACCCTCATTATAGTAAGAAAGTATTTGAAGTTTGAAAGCAATAGCCTTTATACTTTTGAAGTAAAGTGGATCTAAACACAAAATTTAACCAAATATTCAAAGTTACTAAGTCAAAAAAGGGCCATAATTCTGTCAAAATGCCAGTCAGAGTAACATATCTTTGCCTACACAGTCCCCTCATGATAGTTAGCAAGTGTTCCGAAAGCAATAGCTATAATACTTTAGGAGTAAAGTGGACCAAAACACAAAACTTTACTAAATTTTCAATTTTCTAAGTATAAAAGGGGCCATAATTCTGTCAAAATGCTGTTACATAACTTTGCCAGCCCAGTCCCCTCATGATAGTAAGTAAGTGTACCAAGTTTGAATGCAATAGCTTTGATACTTTATGAGAAAAGTGGACCTAAACACAAAACTTAACCGGACGCACACGCCGACGCTCAGGTGATGACAATAGCTCATATTTTTTTTTCCAAAAATAGATGAGCTAAAAATGTCTTCTGGATGACAGGTCCAGATATTACCTCTATATGATATTCATAACAGTCCCATGGTAAACCCTAGGATTATCATATTAAATGCCTTGATGTAAGTTGATAATTCTACAATATTGATGACTTGTACTTTTCATATCACAACTAGAGCATATACATTTTACAAAGAGGGGAAAATTTTCAGGGAAGACCAAAATCTGTTTGAAATATAACATTACAATTATCTCCATGCATTCAACATTCGGCCCTGTTTGAGTTCTTAAATATTGAAACAGATTTATATGAGCTTTTACACATTAAATGCGATTCATGGTACTTCGTCTGATTTGCACATTAAAATTGCTATATAATGCCCACTTACCAATGTTTTAAAATGTCAAACATTATATTTGTGAAAAACATTCTCATTTCTCTAAATCAGTTTCTATTTGTCATCAGGGTTTCATTATTCTAGACACTCAAAGTTATAATGCCTCCATTTTCAGCATCTGTGACCAGATATTTATCTGCGTTTGAACTGCGCCCAGGGAACACCAGCTAAATGCATGTCAGTAAAGTATCCGCCTAGACTGGATTTTCATTTAGATGATAATTCCCTTACAATAAACATAATAGCGGAAATTAAGGCATATGTTATTTTAAAATTGCATGATGAATGACAAAGTAACAGTTTTAAAAACCTGTTATACGGCCAAATTTAACCTTTGGCTACTAAGTGTAACCTTTACTTTTGAGGTAGAGACGGGTGTGGCATTTGACGTTTTCTTATGACGGTTTACATTTGTGGAAAGTTATTTTAAAATCCATCAATATATGGCAAAGTTATGGCTGAGGCAGAAATTTTAAAAATAGTGTTTTATGGCTAAATTTGACCTCTAAGTTAGACCTTAATCTTTCAAGTAAGGAGTCGTGTGTTACAAGCAACACTGCGTCCTACGATGGTTTACATTTGTGCTCAGTCATTTTAAAATTTATCAATATAATTGGTGATTATGCTTAAGGCAGGACTTTTCTAACCGACATGCAGACACACTTGTGCAGGCAGACAATGCTACTCCTATATGATGCCTTCTTTTTAAAAGGAGGCTAATTACTACCAGACCTGTAAGCATGTGTTTTATAGTTTAACACAACCTGCAGTAAATAAAGCTCACAATGGTTCCCATAAATCTTAGCGAGTAAGGTAAATAACGTGCCATGATTAAATTATTTTGTTTGTTTTATAGGTGAAATAGCATTATATCCTCATCATTGTGGTGTTCACTAAGTAAATGTTATGTTACAATAATCAAGATTATTGACCTTGGTTCAACATTTGTCACATTGACAAAAGTATTACTTCAATGAAAACATTATTTTTACATAATTTCTTTTGTTCTTTTTATTCTTCTAAATAGCTCCGATACTTCTCCTTAAATAACACATGTTCATTTCTATTAATTTTACACCGTTTTTAAGCTACAGATATTTTTTTTAAGTTTATTTTTCATCTGTAAAAATGTAGGAGACATTATCGATTTAAAACGGTCCCACAAATAAACCTGATGACAGTATGAACTAACCAGAAATGTTATTAGATTAATACCACCCTGAACATTCATCTATAATATTATGTTCCCCCATTTAGGACTCTAGTTTCCAATTTCAAACACAAAAGCTTGTCCCAGACTCCCAGGGGACCCGTTTACAGGTTTGTACGACACCACTCCTGGGCAAAAGCTACAGAACACATCTTTTAAACCTCTTTAAAACCAAGTACAAGCATTTTGTCATTTATGATAGCACACTTTGATGACAGACAGAGTGGGAGAGAGTTGGTTCTGTCTTCTTTTTTTTTAAATGTCACATATTAAATTTAATATTTATTTAATAAATGAAAATGTAAAAGACCCAGGGGTGTGAATGGGGAGACAAACCTCTTGAAAACAGATATACACATAAACACCTAGTTGAACACCACAACATGATTAACTTCTAAAAAACTTTTTTGTTAAAGTGAAAGAGGTTAACGTTATATTTCTAGTTTGTAATTTTTGTAATTGCATAATGAATGATGAAGTTACCATCTGGACAAGCTTTTTATGCCAAATTTTTCCTTTGACCTAAATATGTGACCTTGAATGTTCAAGTATGTTAAAGGTTGTTGCAAAAGACACACAGTCTCACCGTGGTTTACATTTATGGTAAATATGTTTGTAATTACCTTATAATTGTTAAAGTAACAGCCCTGACATGTAGGACAAACTATTTTATGGACAAATTCAAAATTTGACCTTTGAGGTATGAAGACAGCTGAGAAAAACTGCATGAGGAATGACAAAGTAACAGCATGGACAAGCCGTTATATGGCGAANTCTGGAAAAGCTGTTTTTACTGTGACCTTTGGTTTCTAATTGTGACCTTGCTCTTAGACTTAGGGAGACTGCTGTCGTGTCATCTTGGTGAACATAACATTTTGTGGTATCTTATTTTAAAATTGCTGATGAATGACAAAGGAACTGTCTGGACAAGCTCAGACTCACACATGCAAGCAAAAACTCTCTACCACTGGGACTTCCATATTAAGCTTTCCACCAGTGCGCCCTTTTGAGACCAAAGTTTCCAACCTTATATAGCACATTAGTATATTTTATCTGGTTTAGTTTAACCATCAAACTTATAAGGATTGAAAAGGACCAAAGTTTCTAACTTAATATGACACATAATTTATTTTAATGAAAACAAATGAACTAGTAAAGCAAGTTATTAAATACATTTGTTTATAGATAAATGAACATGAAGCCAGAATTACAAATCCCTGCAAAATGAGTGGTTGATGATAATGATGTAATCATAAATGGCAGAGTGATTGCGATAATGGGTGGGACTGTTCTCAGCTACAGACAAGCTTCCAGTGATTTTGATTGCTTTAATTTTCTGCCGGTTATTAAACATTGTTCAGTCCTAGCCTGATGGTCGAGCTAAGCGGTTAACCATAACTAATTGCACATTATTATTTTTTTTGTATTCCAGTATCTGATAAAGTACCACTTGTATCAAACATAGAGGAAAACTTATTATTTCATGACTAAAAGGTTCCATCATCAATATAATTGAACTTTTATGGAAATGTTTGTTCAAAGGAAGTCTTTTCAAAATTAAAATAAAGTCCATGCATTATCATTAATATAATACTTTATTCAAATTAAATAAGATTTTACCCACATTTAAATATGAAAATTTATACAATAAATTAATGCTAATTAAATACGGCTTTAAAGCAAACTTCCACCCGCTTGAAAGCTGATCTGTACCCGGTTACACTTGGTAACTGAATGGAAGCATGGAGTAAATGAGTCGCTCTGAGAAAAAGGGGTTTAATGCATTTGGGTAGTGTTGTCCCAGATAAGCCTGTGCAGTCCCTACAGGCTAATCAGGGACGACACTTTCCGCTTTCATGATATTTTTTCATTTAAAGAAAGTCTCTTCTTAGCAAAAATCCTGTTAAAGCAGAAAGTGTCGTCCCTGATTGCCTTAGCAGACTGCACAGGCTAATCTGGGAAGTCACTTTACGCACATGCATTAAACCCCCTTTTCACAGATCAAGGCTCATATTGATGAAAGACAGCTGAGAACAAGAAGATAACAAACAGCAGATATTCAGTATAACAGTTTATTTATTCAAAAGCAAGAAAAGCACATTTGAGTTCAGTGTCATACAACACATCGGTACTTTCTAGACAATTCTGCCCTTCAATTACATGCCTGACAGCAATTAATCTAAATTTACAAATATTAAAGTTCAGTCATGCCATTCTACAGTATAATGGCATAAATTAATCTCTTTTACCCTCATGGCATTAAATTTGTTTTATAGGCTGATATTTGATATGCAAAAATATTCTATTTGATATGCGAAAATATTCATTTTCATTATATTTGTTTATGACAAGTTGGGAGATCTGGCAAAAAAAAGGAACATTAAAAAAATGAGAAATTTGAAAACGACAAAAAATAATAATGCAGAATTCAGAAAAGGGAAGGAAAAAATAAGGCCATGTTTTAGTCATCAGAAATTCTGTCGCGTGTCGAGGATGTGTTATTACAATAGATTATGGTATGCTCCCGCATGCATAACCTGTCTATATTAGATTACATGAGGGATTAATACTGGATGACTATAAATTGTGATTAGATTTGATTTGATGGGTAGAAATAATGATGATTGGCAACAGACTTATGATTGAATCCATCCCACATTATTTTATGGCATTTAGACCAGCAGAAGCTTAGTTTATCAGGAAAAAGATGTTATAAACTTTTTTTGTCATGAAAATTGTTGTTACTTTGTGAGTATGAAATAATTTAGCCATAAAAACATAGACAGTTTAATAAAAAATAGCGTTCAATAATGATAAAAAAAAAATAATAATTAAAATTTATAAAAGTGGTTGGAATAAGATGTAAAATAACCACACTTTCTAAAATATAAAAATGTTCCATTTAACTAGGCCCATGCTGGTCTAGAAAGTAACTACAGAGATAATGTTAAAGTTCTAGCAAGTATTAACATAATGAATATATGAAACATGACCAACTGGACAGATGTTACAAAACATACATGGATAAAATACATGACAAACTTTGAACACATTTCAGCAAGATCATGATTATATACATATTGCACATTTGATTAAAGGGAGTGAACTAGCAAACAGAACCCACTATGAAAGTTGCTTCCCTTTACCTAACAGAAAGAATTAAATTTAAAATAAAATTACAACCCACCCCATAAACAAAGTGAATTACTGCAATTCATACTGGAAATAATAGTAAATACCCGTCCAACTATGTATCTATATATGTTATATACAAATGAAACAATGAGTAAAGTTCATTCTTTCATAATGTAGCACCATTTTTGTCTTTCCCCATATTTACTGTTGACAACCATAGTACAGTTTGTGTCACACATTGGCTAAGTGTGTGAAATACGTACCGCCTTGTTCAGGCGCCTGAGCTAGTACTATTACACGCTGACTGTCAATTGTTGATACGAGATTGTCTAAGCACAATGAGTCCGACTGGCCATTCTGAAATATAAAAAAGTAAAATGTTATAAATGTATTGTAGCTAAATAAATATGCTACAAATTTAATTAACATTATTGTCTTCAAGGATAACAGTAATATTATTTTCAAACAAGGCTTGTCACCATAGGATGACAAATGCCCCCTTTTCCACATTTTTCTAAACCTAAACGCAAAGTGTGACGGAATTTCAGACGGACAGTGAGATCACTATATGCCCACCTTCAGGGGCATAAAAATGTTTCATATATACAATTTATCAATACATTGCAAATATTTGCTAAAATTATATTTTTGGTAACAATAGTTTCCCCTCACAGTAACTATATTTTTTAATATTTACCCTTTTTATAGATTTGTAACCAAAGAAATGTTCCAAATTCAAGAAAACATGCTTATCATTCAAGTTAAGTACAATCATTCAACTTAAGTACATTCATAATAAATGTTATTAAATGAAGAGAAATCTAGAATCTTACCAAGTGAATATCTATGGTTTCCATCCTGTAGCCATATTTGTTCAAGATGGGTTTGAATACATCCTTTATCAGGCGGTTGGGTTTGGCCTTCACCCCTATACACTTCTTGTTTGGGAGGTCCATTCTAAACAACACTCGCTTCTCTATGGTTACTTCTTTGGAACCCAACGAGGAGATATCTTCAGTGAGGTTTAACGGCTGCAAAACAAATTAACATTTTTGGTTAATACAGAAAGCAATGAAAGGTGAAGAATATGCAAGACATGCACAGTTTATTTTCTTTTGCTGTTTGCTTTCTGACCACCCAGACATACTCAGCTCACTACAAGAGTACAAAGGCTTAACAACAAATCTTAATTTAACAATCAGAGCTGTCAGAATAGCTCAATTTTAATACAAATTATAAACAGTAAGATTTCATCATTTATTGTGGCAGACCTCAGTGATAGGTATGACTCAATAATCTGTAATCTCAAGATTTGTATAATTACATTTGTTTAACAGTGCTGTGAATGTACGTATCAATTAAATAATAAATATGAGCCTTGTTCTGGAAAAAAACAGGGCTTAATACGTGTGCGTAAAGTGTCATCCCAGATAAGGCTGTGAAGTCTGCACAGACTATTCAGGGACGACACTTTCCGCCTTTATGGTTTTTTACGTTTGACTTTAGTCTCTTTTTAGGGAAAATCCAAGAAAAAACGGAATTTGTCGTCCCTGATAAGCCTATATGGACTGCACAACACTTTCCCAGAGCGTGCCATAAATATTAAACAGTTTTCAAACACAAACAATTCCTACCTTATCAGAGCCAAGCAAGAACACGTCCACACTGGCTATAGAGAGGCCGCGTTTCTCACATAGTTTGCCCAGGATGTAGCTGATTGTCTGCCCCTGCTTGGTGCCTACTACAGTGGTGGAACCGTCCGGCATGATCACCCGACAGAACCGCGGCTGCTCCGGCTCTTCCTCTATTGTATCCGGGAACTGAAATACATATGTTCATATATATTTTAACCTCACTGTAGGAAAACATGGTTTAATGCATGTTGGTAATAAATATATATTTGAGCTTGCTCTAGGAAAAGGGGGTTAAATGCATGAGCATAAAGTGTCGTCCCTAATTAGCCTGTGTCCAACAAGGTTTATCAGGGACAACACTTTCCGTCAAATGCGTTTTTGCTAAGAAAAGACTTCCTCCAAACAAAAAATACTATAAAAGCCGAAAGTGTCATCCCTGATTAGTTTGTGGGGACTGCACATTCTAATGAGAGTAACTGACAACTGTCCCAACATTTCATTTTAAGGTAGGGGGATGGGAGTTGGAATAAATTAAACGAGTAGAATTTGTAAAAGGCCACTTTTGAGTTAGGAAAATGGCAAACAACAAAACTGCAGAATAAATTAAATGCGGCAAATAAATTGAAATTTAAATTCATTTTTTAAGTCAATTTATACCCTCTTCAAAAAAGCATGTTGTATATTTACCTCTATTTGTGGCTGTTCCCTTTTACTGGCGGTGGTTTCTATAGTGGTAGGGGCATTACTGGTCAAAGGGAGGTTATTCATATTGGCATCTTTGGTTTCTTTGGAGGATTTCTGATTCTTGGTCTCGTTGTCTCCCTTGGAGGTCTCCTTGGAGGTCTTTTTGGATTCTTAAAAAACAAAAGCCATCTTTCTAATCCGATTTCAACAGAATTGAACATTCAGCTACTGTATTGAGACCTTGAGAAAAATGCCATACAAAAGATAAAAACTGGAATTATTTAATACAACCTTATTAATTTTTGTTCAAAGAATGATACAAGTATATAGCGCTTTTGAATAAAGTCTCAAATAATGTATCTAAAATGTTAGTGTTAACAATTTAAAATTTAAAAATCATTTTTTGGAATCAAATATGAGAAATACACTCAGACCCCCTCCCCCCATCCCAA
Source organism: Dreissena rostriformis (assembly GCA_007657795.1). Taxonomy (NCBI): domain Eukaryota; kingdom Metazoa; phylum Mollusca; class Bivalvia; order Myida; family Dreissenidae; genus Dreissena; species Dreissena rostriformis. The sequence continues at coordinate 36,391 of VMBQ01002090.1, read as the reverse complement.
AAAATAATACAACAAAACAATATGCAATTTCAAACACCACAAATATTTGCTTACTCAGTCTCCATGGCAGCAGGGAGTGCCTCCTCTTCTCCTTGCCCTCCTCATTCTCTTTGCCCCCCTTGCCCTTCTTCTTGTCATCCTTCTCATGGCCCCTGTCCAACAGGGAGTCCCTGTCCAGGGGGTCAGACCCCGAGGCAGGGCCGGGCACCAGCAGGGGCCGCCCCTCCATCTCGGTCATTACGTATGACTTGTAGAGGTCAGACTTGAGGAAGCGCGCGTAGCTGTCCTGCTTCATCAGCTGGTAGATCTGTAATGGGAGATAGGAAACATATTAGATACAAAATATAGTACAGTTACAGGTTTTAGCGCGGTATACACATGTTAGATATAGAACACTACAGTTATGGTATGTAGCAATGGTATAGGGAAAGGTCTTGAGCGAAAAAGCAGGCTTCTATTTTAATGTTTTAAGACAATTCTTGCATTCATATATATGTCAAGATTTCAATCAAAATGATTGCATATTCAAGATGTTTGCTTTGTATAGATCATTCACACTTTGTTCTGTTAATAATTCTGTAAGTCACTGACCATCTGTGAATATATTGTGTTGTAATATGGACATCTCATGGGCTTCAAGCCTAATGTATGTTGAAATAAACTTAAAACTCTATTACATGTAGATATTACAAACTACCTACATGTAACTGGGCAGCGTTAAAGAGCTGATGCGAGGGTTTATCCAAGCGTGACTCGATCTCCCTGCGTAGTACACTGTCAATGTTCACCGGGTCTGGGCTGTGCATGGCAACATGCTTTCCATAGATCTCCTTAGCCTTGACTGTCCTCTGAAATATAAAGTTGACTATATATAAGAGCCTCGCTATGGAAATGGGGGTTTAATGCATGTGCGTAATGTGTTGTCCCTGATTAGCCTGTGCAGTCTGCACAGGCTAACTAGGGACGACACTTTCTGTCTAAACTGGATTTTTGCTTAGAAGAGACTAAACGAAAAATATCACAAAAGCGTAAAGTGTTGTCCCTGATTAGCCTGTGCTGACTGAGAACAGTCTTTTTCAAACTCAAATCGCATTTTATCCCACTTTTACAGCGAATTCGATTGATTTAAGCCCTGTTGATTTAATTTCTGCTATAATACACGGCACGAAATGACATCATTTTTTTGACAAAATGGCGTCAATCGAGCAACATTATCCAGTTAAACTAATTTTGTTAAAATAAAAAGGTTTACCGAATAAAAAGTGGGATAAATAGAATAATAGGTTAGTGTTGATTATAGATCGGGTTTATCATGCTCAGCACGAAAACGAAAAAGCACGAGAATTGCATGATAAACCTGATCTACAATCAACACTAACCTATTATTCTCTATTTTACCATTTATCTCCATGTTTTTAACAATGTATATACGTATACACCATAGTTTCATACCAACATCAGGCAATATATATTTGAAAAAAAATCCATTTCAGGAAAGTAATTTGACGTGTAACAAAAATGTATGTTTCACTTATATTATGCAATGTAAAAACATGATACTTTGCAGTTTGAAACATCTGGCAAGTCTTTAACAGCTACTTACAAAGCTGGCATCTGCGATGTTCTTGAAGTCTTCACAGGTCTTCCAAAACTCTATGTTTTCCTCACTGAACTCTTTCTTCAAAAATTCCTGAAACAAAAGTAGCTGATATAAACATTTGCAATAAAATACTTATTTTACTTTCATCTTTATCAGATCAATTTACACATGACGTGGCTCAAATGATGTTTGTTAACCCTTTGAGCGCTGGAACCGCATTTTGAAGGCCTTTGCAAACAGTTTGGATCCAGATGAGACGCCACAGAACGTGGCGTCTCATCAGGATCCAAACTGTTTGCTATTCTGATAGAATTATTTGAAAAAAAATCGAAGAAAATGCTAATTTTAGAAATTCAGAAGACAACATTTTAACAGACGACAAATTTCCCAGCATGCAAAGGGTTAACTTTACAAAGCAGTCAGTACACTGAAAAGCTAGCTCAACATCTTCATGTGTACATGACATATTTGGTGTTTATATTTTTCCAATTAATTTTCTATTTTAACAACAAGACTTTTTCTGTGCGAAGCTGCAAACATACCTTGAACACCGCAATTCCGACATGGTCATTGAGGAGCTTGTCAAAGTTGACCGCCCAGCTTGAAACGCGCCCAACCTCCTGTTGCTCCGTTTCCTTGGCAACGTGACTCACGATGCTGTTCACGGAGCTGGCAGATGTCAGCTTGGACGGTGTTGAGTCCTGGTCCAGGATCACCAGCGACTGAAACGAGAAGGAACTTGGTAATGATGGGGCATCGAGTTAACAGAGTCGTTAGTATTACAGCATATATGGCTGACACTGTGTAAGCTGAAAGGTTCATAAGGCCAGATTATCAGCAACTGCAAACAAAATGTTCTATATTAAAATTGTATTTTTGTCACCATTATTGTTTTCAACATCACCATCACTGTCATCATCATCATCATCATCATTATTAGTGTGCATTGTTCCAAATTTTGCAGTGAATGTCTGGTTTGTACAAATGCCAAGAACAACAACTTGAAGCCTAATGAGTAGCCAATTTTTCATTTCCTTCAACATCATTGATAGATTGTATGTGATGAAGTTTAATATTTTGTTTTCTCTAGCCTCCAGAACACAGTCCTTCTTAATAGAATACAAGCTGAAGTCATATCCTTCACAGTTAAATATCCAGGTACCAACTCCCAACATTATATAAGCAAATCATTGGGCGCCAAATCTTATGCAATAATTCTCAGGTATTTTTTGCACTGACAACATCCTACTTTGTAAGCGTTTATTAGCATAATGATAATCATATTACCAAACATACTTGAAAGGTGCCAGCTAAGGTAAGAAAATGAGACAAACTGTTAAGGGAGATGTATGATAATCAATTAAATCCTAAAATATTTATTTGAATGATAACATAATTGAACATTCAAGGATTTCTGTCTCACTTGTCCTTAAGAGTGTAAAGATTTCAAAACGCTGTAAAAAGACATCAAACAACAAGCATGTTATAATCTTGGGATATGCAGATCAATTTAATCTGCTATTATGCAAATTGTTCACAGCCTATTGACAAATCTGCTGCAAGTTTTCAAGCTATTTGGCCACCAAGTGAGAAGTATTTGAAAAGAAGAGATTAAAATGAATGATGAAGGCAAGGATATAAAGAATCAAATTAAGAGATCTTCCAGTTTGCTACAGATATTGAACTAAGAAAAAATAGCTAAACAATATGTGTTCTTTATTGGAATATGCAGGAAATGAAATATTCTTATAAAATGTACATGCACTGTGCTTAAACATTCCAAATAATTCTTGTAGATATCACACTACTTACTTTGTTCAATTTAGAAAATGAACACTTTTTTGCTGTATGCTTTTCATAAAGTCTATTTTCTTGCAATTGTTTTTCAGTGAGCCCAGCTTTTCGTTTATACACTCGTATATTTCTACTAAGTGCTTTTCTAAGGCATTTCTCATCGTAATCTTGTGCAAACTGGGGTAGACTTATGTTCATGTCCACCTTTTCAATATAGTTTTCATTCAGGTCAAGAGGTTTTTTAAATAAAGCATCCGCAGATTTTTCATCAACGCACACTGAATGCCTGCTGTGTTTTCTGAAGGATTTGTACAACTTTGAATACCCCTCCCTCCTATACCCTGACACTCCAAGTATACTTATATCCAAAAACATTTTCACTGTATGTACAATTCAAACAATTAAAAACAACTAACAATGTACAAAATCACACAAGTATTGCACTAGTATGGAAAGAAAGCTTTCCCACATTTAAATGTACATTGCTAACAGATTCTTTAGAATACTCCTGTGAAGTTGTGAACACTTCTCTAGGGATTATAATAAACAGTTAACTTTTGTACAACTTAAATACCCAGACAAATTGTTCATAAATTGATTTTCAAACATTTATCACATAATTGCTCAATTACCTGACACTGACCAATGAAATGTCCAGGAAAGTCTCAATTGACCAATGAGAACTCAGCAATCAGTAAGTGGCATGTATCCAGGTGTGACTGATACCTTTACACCTAATTAATGGCTGCCTGACACAATCAGGGGGGACAATACAGAGTGTGAAAGCTGGGCACCAAACCAGACAGACTGATTGACATGTGTTACAATCTGGCACACACTTCCAATAGGGGGTGGAGGGAAATATGCCCTAGAGTTGACCATAAAGTTGGCACACTGGTTGATTGGTGCTTGATTAGAAAAGTGAAGGGTTTATTGCAGGTCTCTGATGTCCACAAGATGGGTATCACACCAGCTCCACTGACAATGATCACTTAATACTCTAAATAGATACATGTGTATTGCCTTTGGTTTTATTAATAAATGTTCACTATTTGTTTTATATAATCTGTTAGAAGTTAAACTCAACATGTAATAAAATGAAATAAGAATGACCCATTAATGTTAGTATTTCATCTATATCAAATAAACACATTAATGGTACTTTATTATTATTTTCCTTTTTAAATCAAAAGTGATTTTGTTTTAAAGTGCAAATAACAGATTGACACATAGACATAATCATATTTTAAAATAAGAAAGCAAGTTACCAAAATGTTAATAATTAACCAACATTGTGTTCAGCTAATGGGGAAATTCTGCTTGGGAGAATCAATTGTATAATTTTTTTTGATATTTCAAAAATATGGCATAACAGGGGGGACAATACTGAGTGTGAAAGCTGGGCACCAACCCAGACAGTCTGATTGACATGTGGTACAATCCAACACACACTTTCAGTAGAGGTGGAGGGAAATATGAACTGGAGTTGGCAATAAAGTTGGCACAGTGGCTGATTGGTGCTTGATTAGCAAAGTGAAGGGTTTATTGCAGGTCCCTTATGTCCACAAGATGAATATCATACCTCCACTGAGAATGATCACTTAATACTCTAAATAGATAAATGTGTATTGCCTTTGGTTTTGTTAATAAATGTTCCCTTTTTTTTCATATAATGAGTCAAAAATGAGTGTTTTTTTTATTCATTAAGGTGTTTAAGTATAAGTTAATTACAACAACAACAAAAACTACCACCATGAAGAAAATAAATAATTATGTGGATAGAAAACATATTAATTAAACATATAATAATTGTAATCAATTTTAATAATTATTTACTTAGCATTCAAGTTCTAAATGAACAGTTGAACATGTAATTTAATTAAATAAAAATGACACATTCATTTTAATATTTAACATCCATCAAATAAACACATTAATGTTACTTTATTATTATTTCCTTTTTCAAAAAACCAGTGAATTCTTTTTTTTTAAGTGTGAAAAACAGATTGAAACACTTTTTACATAATCATATGTGTCGTGTTCTGAGAAAACTGGGCAAAATGCTTGTGCGTAAAATGTCATCCCAGATTAGCCTGTGCAGTCCGCACAGGCTAATCCGGGACGACACTTTCCGCCTAAACTGGTTTTTCGCTTAAAAGAGACATCATTTAAACGAAAAATTCCATAAAAGCGGAAATTGTCGTCCCTGATTAGCCTGTGCGGACTGCACAGGCTAATCTGGGAAGACAATTTACGCACAAGCATTTTGCCCAGTTTTCTCAGAACACCACACATATGTTAAAATAAGAAAGCAAATTACCAAAATATTAATAATTCACCATTATTGTATTCCGCTCTTAGAGAAAGTTCACTTATGGAGACTCATTTGTACATACAAATTCAATTGTTTAAATAAAAAAATGACAGAACAGGGGCAAATTTCTTTCCTTGCTATAAATCCATTTCTCATCTGAATGTTTTACATAATTAAGAGGAAGCTGAAACCTTAAATCAGTTTTATTGGCCATTTACAGTCCTCACATTTTAAACATGCAAGAAAACATCAGCAGTGAGAAGCAGTTTATTTCATTTCCTATCTGCTTTAGATTAGAAATGCAGCAATTGAATGGGAAATGAAGTCTCATAAGGAACAAAAATCACTAAACATACTAGTTTGTTTTGAAATTTCAGGATTTTTGGGAATAACAAGCATATTAGTGAATTTTCCAGACTCAACAATGCAGCACAAAATCAGATAAAGTGCTTCAATTTGAACTACATGTTGTACTTTCAAATCTAAATATTGTTCATTCCAAAAATATAGCCAGCATTGAATTCCCCTCACACCAGTATTTATTCAACATATTTATTCAATATTGCGAACCAATATTTGTAAAACAGCTCAAGTTGAAACTTCAATGTAAATTTAAAGGATGGATGAATACACAACACTTTAAGTCCCAATTCTATGTCTTTTTAAGAAACGACAACCAGAAGTGCCACCACCTATAATCATTAACAAACTATTACACAACATTTCAAGCAAAACTTTTGAGGCAATTATATAATAAAACTCTATAGAAGTTTCATGACAATTTCATTTGTTAATTACATGAAAGATAATAACTTAATTTTGTATTATTCTATTTTAGATTAATTTTGCTATTTTTTGGTTTTTATTTTATTGATATATCAAATTAATAATCAAATTATATCAATTTATCAATTATTTGTGTTACTTACAGGCACATATTTTATGAGGTTTTCCAGCTCCCTGTCACTCATTCGCCTCACAGTGATGTGAATATTCTGCCTCGCTATCACAGACTTTTTCTTAAGCTTTGAAAACTCTGGTGTCCTCATTTTGCAAATGTGAGTTATTTATTAATAATCATCGAACCACATTGAGTCCCTGTTTACTGTTTCGGTATGACACTATGCTGATATTATCTTATACATGTAATTAATGTTCATTTCATTTATCAAAACTTCACTTTCATTCAAGGTATCTAAGGTTCTAAATCAGTCATTAATAACTTTTGAAGTTTCATCAAATATATATAGCCAACCCAAGTTTTAATCTGCATGAAATCAATTATCAGTAACATTAGCCTCACCCCTATCCAATCATGCTTCATAAATACAATAATAATGAAACATCAGTAATAACCACACCCCTCCATATTGCAGAAGCCACACTTCTGAGATTTTAACTAAGATTATATAGAGATGAAAACATGTGATAAGCATGAACAATACAGGCTCATTAATTATGAATTGTTATCACAGACATAATTGACTCCCAATAACTGATCAATGTAATAATACAGTAAATCATCATATGGTATCAGCACTTCACACCAAATAGGGGGAGGGATAACATTAATGATTAGATGTATCTAAAAGTACTTTCATAAGATTTAAACCTGTGAAAACTTCAAAGGCCAGAACTTTTTGAAGTAGTGCCCAATCTAAATGAGAATACATATCAATTAATTAGCACTTCTAAGGCATACATCAATTATTTATTTTAGTTATCATAGGCATAATTGACCCCCAATAACTGATAAATGTAATAATTCAGTATACCATCAAATGGTATCAGTATTTTACACAAACTTGAGGGAGGGATAACATAAATGATTAATGAATATAGAACTAGTTTCAAAAGAATTAAACCTGTGAAAACTTCAAAGGCCAGAAGCTTTTTGAAGTAGAGCCCAATCTGAATGAAAATCAATTAATTAGCATTTCTAGGGCATATTTCAATTATTTATTGTAGTAAGTGCGCACACATTTCAGCCAATTGTGTTACTCAATATATCACCTAGATGATAGCTCTATTTGCTTTTCTTCTGTGCTATAGGTGGTACCTTTCATGACATCATAATTTATTGATTACCAATACATTAACACTTTCAATTTTTTCAGTTTACAGAATGTTCCCCTAAAACCTCAAGTCAAGAGACAGAGTCACAGTGATACCAAAATGCAAATAGTACAATAAAAGAATTGAGTCTTCAACTATAGACAATCCCAGAAATGATACCTCCCGGATTACCCGCCCCTGAATACTCTCGGGCACCNTCACGACTTGGTTTTTCACAATTTTAAGAAGTTTGGGACTCAATTTGTCACAATTTTGAAAAGATTGCAACTCATTTTTTCACAATTTTGAAAAGTTCGCGACTCATTTTTTCACAAAGTAAGGGGGCCAGGGCCGCTTCACAAAGTCAGGAAAAAAAGCCCTGGTGATACCAAAATGCAAATAGTACAATAAAAGAATTGAGTCTTCAACTATACACTTGATACTTGGTGCCTAGGAGTCATAGCAAATATCTGTTATGGTCGTACATTTTATGCACTTGACTGAAAGTTTAATAGCTGCCATAAATGATGGCATAAAGAAAGGTAAATAAACAGTCACTTCCTATTTTCTACTTTGCAATGTTTATGAACTCCCCTTTGTTTGGTGCTGGGTGCCACATCATGATTTCGTTATTTAAAAAATTAATCACCTCCTTCCACAAGTAGTTTACAAATTAAGTATCAATGATAAAACTGTGAATTGGATGCAAAGGTAGTGTTTAGTAACAATATACTACCATATTCTATATTTTAAACTAATTTAGCAATATAATTTTTCATTAAAGATACTTGGTTTTTGCTGTGACCCATCAATTTATTTGGAACAGGTTTGCCTGGACAGAAGGTGTGGCAGGCTTGTCCTTAGAATCACATCAGACGCAGTTTATCACTACATACTTTACATTAATATAATATAAATGCAGTTCAGTCGCCAACTATTCTCACGTCAAAAACCCATCCCATTAACATATTTTTTTTTTTAAATAATAATTTATAAACAAGAGATGTGTTTGTCAGAAACACAATGCCCCTACTGCGCCGCTTTGATATTTTTTTTAACCTTTGACCTTGAAGAATGACCTTTACCTTTCACCTCTCAAAATGTGCAGCTCCATGAGATACACATGCATGCCAAATATCAGTTGCTATCTTCAATATTGCAAAAGTTATGACCAATGTTAAAGTTTTCGGACGGAAGGAGAGACGCCATATATTTGACCTTTGACCTTGAAGGATGACCTTGACCTTTCACCACTCAAATTGTGCAGCTCCATGAGAAACACATGCATGCCAAATATCAAGTTGCTATCTTCAATATTGCAAAAGTTATCGCCAATGTTTAAGTTTTCCGAGGGACGCACAGACTGACGGACAGTTCAACTGCTATATATGTAACCCTACTGGGGGCATAAAAATCATCATTTCTTGGAAAAGTAAAATATTATGGATTTGCTGGATATATACTCTTCTTTTTAAGATTTTCAGAACAGCAATCCATTTCATATGCAAAAAAAGATTTGACAGATCTTTAACAATCTTATCAAGGAAATAAATGGAATCAGTAATTGCTATAATAATTTTGTATCAATTATAATCATGTGTCTGACAGGGTGAGGAAAGTGTGTTTGTGTGTGTGTGTGTGGGGGGGGGGGGTCACCGGAAGAGGCTAAGAAAACCCCTGCTTTTTCATATAATGTTGCGTATTTTAAATAAAATGAAGTATACAACACAAATTTTCCTTTTCCATGTCAAAAGCATAAACAAAACCTGGATAACTCAATTAATTTTCATTTTTATCAACATGGATATATCTTGTCTGCAAAACAATCATATAGACTTTAGTCTCACCATGGCAGACCTGATGGTCACGAAAGAGAGACATGTTGACAGGGAGGGTGGGAAAGGGGACATCATAAAAAAGCCATGATAATGTAGATAAAGCTGAAATAGAGACACCAAGACTCTATGACTGCTTAACTGGTAACTAGCAAGTGTCTTCACAACAGGTTCATCAAATTTCATAGCCATTTTACTAAACATGGTCACTGATTATAATGATTACATCAAGTGGGTGGGGTAAAACAATAGAATTACATGAGATTGTCCAAAGATAAAGTCATCAGCAAAACCTGGCAGATTTACAACCCTTCAATACTGCCAATCACTCATTATATTTTAATTTAAACAGTATAACTTAAATTTCTTCAAACAATATTCAATTGATAAAATTTTAATTATTACACAATTTGTTTAATACATGAAAGCTCCACAAACATGCATTTTCTATATTCTCTAATACAATTACAGATTTGAATCTTTTCTTTTCTCTTTTTTTTTCCCTTAAAATTAACTTGTGTAAAGCTTCAAATTCCAATTATTAACAAGATGTGTTTGTGAAACACTATGTCCCCGCATATGATGTTTGACCTTGAAGGATGACCTTGACCCTTCACCACTCAAAATGTGCAGCTCCATGAGACACATGCATGTCAAATATAAAATTGCTAGCTTCAATATTGCAGAAGTGACATTACATGAGCAATTTTGACCCATATATTTGACCTTGAAGGATGACCTTGACCTTTCACCACTCAAAATGTGCAGCTCCTTGAGATACACATGCATGCCAAATATCAAGTTGCTATCTTCAATATTGCAAAAGTATTCATAAAATGAGCCATTTTGGCCACATATATTTGACCTCTGACCTTGAAGGATGACCTTGACCTTTCACCACTCAAAATGTGCAGCTCCATGATATACACATGCATGCCAAATATCAAGTTGCTATCTTGAATATTGAAATATTGCAAAAGTGTACATAAAATGAGCGATTTTGACCACATATATTTGACCTTTGACCTTGAAGGATGACCTTGACCTTTCACCACTCAAAATGTGCAGCTCCATGAGATACATATGCATGCCAAATATCAAGTTGCTATCTTCAATTTTTCAAGTTATTGCAAATGTTAAAGTTGCAGGCCTTTTTCTGCCTATCTTACGGGTCCGATAGTCGGACCCATTCCCCATGCCAAACATGCATAATGTCTTCCCCAATTCTCAAAAAAAATCCCCATAAAAAAAAATAAAATAAAAATAAGTGTCTTATGACATATAATTATTAGACTATATCCCAATTTTATTTTTTAAACAACCTACAAAATATATAACCATAATTTATATGCTTTTTATCCAAAATGGCTAGAAAACCCCCTGCCCAAACAATGCTTTTGTCGATGAAAATTCTTCCAAATTTGGAAGATTTCGCGACTCAAAAAATCCCCATTTGCTAGGTACTTTTTCCCCAAATAGACAGAAAAAGGCCTGAGTTGGCGCAAACCAACAGACCAACCAACAGACCAACAGACAGGGCAAAAACAATATGTCCCCCACTACTATAGTGGGGGACATAAAAAAATGAAAATCAAATATCCTGATAAAAGTAGTAATAGTACAATAAATAAGCATGAATCTTTGAAACTCCTTCATATACAATGTAACAGTCAAAAAGTGAAAAATAAGATTTTACAAATAAAGATCTACCTTGCTCAAAGTGGAATTCAATGGAAACATCGAAACTTCTGGAGAGGAGTACTGGGGTAATTCACAAATATTTCTGATAACCAAGAAGTGAAAACCGCAGGAATCATGATGAATAGATACTTTTTTATTTGCCAATTGTCAGCAAAGTAAGCAGGACATTAAATGTGAAAAATGAAACTAAGGAAATAAATCACAACTAATTTGTCATTATGGCAGTCTTTATATGAATTGTTTCAATTCATAAGCCTGATTCATTATGCTATAGATATCAAAGAAGTACACAATAGATCCTTTATAACGCGATCCGTTATTACGCTGTATCCAATATAACGCGGGGGGTGCTTGGATCCCGTTTTTTCTCCAACCTTCCATTTTATGCAACAACTTCATGTATTCTCAGAAAACTTCAAAGATGGCGGCGCTCACAGCTTGATTGCTGTATTCAACAGTCCGTTTAACCGATTTTAATCCCTTAGAGGTTAAACGACACTCGGCAGGCAATTGGTGTTAATCTGTTGTGTAATGTCAATAAAGGTGTGAAAAACTAGCGTGTCAGTGTTTATTGTTCCGTATCAGGGTGGTTCAATGCGCTATAAATGCGGTATAATTACGGTACCCGTATAATTGTCAAATTAAAGTTAATTAAATGTAAATGTGTATAAACTATATCTGTATTATCGTTTAATATATGCTATACATGCTTGATAAATAAAAAAGATCTTTCTGTATGTTTAATCTTTCATTACGTGTGAGAGAAATTAATTTAATAATCCAGACGATTTATTTACATGCAAACGCCGAGTAATTGTTAACAGAAATTCACTTTCATTTTTGCCCGGTTTCAGAAAGTCCCCGTGAAGCACGTTTTTTACATGACTGCGTATGACGCAATAAAACATTTCTTTGTCAGGTATTGCATTTAATCTAATTTTAAATTCGCTGTCCATTGGTCAGAACCGTACCTAATGAATGCTCTATCCCATAATGCACTGTACTCTTTACACTTCTGAAATAATGCGTAGGCATATGCTCGTATTAACGGATTTATTTAAACACATTTATCGTCATAACATGTCAGGATCATTTGTGGTAATTATTTCGGATTATCGGATATATATGCACACTATAAAAGCGGTATGTATACAGTTATCGATACGATTCGGTTTATATGCATGTATTGGAGAATGACAACACAGCATGGCAATAAACAGGGACCATTACCATACCTGTACCAATAAATGCGCTCAGAACTTATAACGCGGATCCGTTTATAATGCGGTCACGTTGATTGGATCCCGTCAATCCCGTTATAAAGGATCTGTAGTGTAATACTTCCACTAATCAGACTATGTTCAAGATCTGTACTTTCAACTAGCATGTAGCAATCAAGTCAGGGGGATTTCTAGCCATTTTGGGAAAAGGAGTCTGGTCAAATAGGGATTTTTTAAGTTGATAAAATGGCAAATTTGGGATTTTTAAATTGGATTTTTTTTTTTCAATTTCGGTTTGGGATCAGGTCCGTTTGTTTGTGATCGAGTCCGTTTTACGGCATTTTTTAAGTAGCAGAGAAGACCTGAAAATGCAGTATGAAACTTCCGTTACCTCATGGGAAAGACTGAGAGTGTTGCGCCGGTTCGACTTCTGTCGCCCTGACAGCGTGCTAGACTTGCTCCAACTATCTGGACTCAGACCAGGTTTGAGACCCGAGCCCGGGGAACCCGAGGGTGCAACCCCGCGCCGCTCTTGATCTCTCTGAAACATACAACACATGGAATGGGTGAGAATACTGTCAAAACAATGTGGGACGTTATCAAAATTATTCCAGGGTCAAGCATTATGGATGAGCGTTTTGTTGTTCCTTTTCTTGGGGAGAAATGGACATTGTGACTAACTCCAGACTTGAGGTGTCCCCTCTACTATTGTATGTGTGTATCTGTGAGTAGAGAGTGGGAAGGGGGGTAGTGGTATTTTATCAGTTATGGAAATTATAAGTAGATCCGCCATAACACTCTCAACATATTTGTTACATGTTAAAGCCACACACCTTGAAATGAAGTACATGTCAATCAATACATATAGATGCATTTTGAAAGTGTGCAAAATTTTAATTAAATCTACAGCCTAGTTAGCAAGTAATTTATTATTTTTCAACCGGGAATTACCGCTTTCAAAACCGAAAGTACGATTTCTATACGTGTACCTCAATTTCGACAAACGCGATTATTTTTAAGTTTGAAAGCGCAAAAAAGACGGATTTCTACCTTTAACCACCAGATATATTTTAATTGGAATAGATAAAATTAAATCTGTAGCCTAGTTTGCAAGTAATTTATTATTTTTCAAACGGTACCACTTTTAAAACCGAAAGTAGGATTTGTAGACGTATACGTCCATTTCGACAAACGCGATTATTTTTAATTTTTAAAGCGCAAAACAGATGGATTTCTACCTTGTAATTCCCAGATATATTCTAATTGGCATAGATAAAATATGTTTCTTATTTATACTTAAATTTACTATGCAGAATAAGTTGTGTGGCTTTAAGAAAATATATATAAACATTTCTATAAATTCATGACTTCCTTGATTTTTGGGCAAAGGAAGCACTGAAGAAATACCTGTGAGGTTAAAATAGCAAATCTTGCTGCAAGTGAAGTTGTTCTGTATAAATCTTGTGAAATATTTAAACTAATGCATGTTCATGCAAGAAATGAAATCATTACGGTAAGATAATATGATTGGATGTGTTTTTCCTTCTCTCACTAATAAAGTAGTGAGTGACAGTTAGCCCTTTCCTTGCAATTTATATTATAACTATAACAAAATAACACATTTACTGAAGAACTTCCAACTCTTCGCTGAAACAGTATTAAACACAAAAACACAAATGAGAAACAAGATCTGTACCTTGAAAAGATCATACATTTCCTTAGTCAAGAATTTCAATGAAAATTTCCTCATGTTTAATCCATTATCACTCATCCAGGTTGTGTAATTAGCTCCATACAAGACTAGCACTGCACCATTTGACAAACACAAAACCCACAAAACCCGGTCAGGTTTGCGCAATTCTGCACCAGGTCTGCAGGTGTTTAGAGATTACAGCCGTAGTTACAAAATCCTGATAACACAAGTCCATCTTATATTCCTAAGAAAACACGAGACACCCAATATCCCTTTTAATATTTCTTCAATATCTTATCCATATAAATCTTTGCACCAAAGCTTAAGAGCAGATAAATCACTATATTGTAATTTTTCTTAACCATCTGTGTATATTTTTTTTATCAAAATTAATGATCCGCTTCACGGATGTGGAGCGTATAATCATCCACTAAAGAAACTATTGTTAAGCTCCTGTAACCAAAGCATATACCAAAAGATCTGGTATAAATTCAATGAAATTTAAATACAAACCCCATTTTTTGTAACACCTGAAAGATTTCATAAAGAAAATTCAGAATCTGTACAGCACGTCTTTTGAAACATGATGTGTCCTGCTATGCCTTAATGTCAATGCAAAATAAATCCTCCATGATTAAAAGATTGAAATGCTGTTACCCCAATGTAAACATAACTTTCCGGTATACAAACATATCTATTCTCCACTTCAAGTATTTTAACTATATTGCACACCGGCCCTACATTAAATCCAAGGGTGATAATTATGAGAGAACCGTACAATGGTCAAAGGACATTAAACAAATTTGGCGTATCAAAACCCGATTATGAGAAAAGGATATCAGCTGTTATAGCATGAAGTGAAAATAATTGCATTTATTGAAATGTGCCATATTGGGCTCTGACAAAATTCAATACACAGAAGTGGGGAAGTGCCACAAATAGATTAACTACCACCTTCACAGTTTAAACAAACAAGACATAACATCTAGGTGCAAGTTTAAAGCAATTTATTACATTTTAACCACATTTTATGGCCCTTATTAAACAATGAAATCCAAATTTGGGTAGGACAAAAACATGGAATGCTCAATTTTAGAATATGGTTTGTGTCACATACTGTGCTAATTGCAAGCAATAACATTTTATAAATTAAATTTAGAGAATTTAGATTAAAAAATATAAAATCATATTCATTAAATGTTTGTATAACTACACACATTTATTTTTAAAGAAAACATCCATTCTATATCTCAAAACTTAATTTAATCTTTACTTTATCATAAAAATGCTATGTCAATCAACAATTTCTCACACAAGAATTGTATGGTACCATTAAACAAAACAGCTTATAAAAGTTGATTTATGACATCATATTTTTTCAAAACCATAAGTGTATAAATATGGTATATTCTTTTGAAGTGGGCTGATCTTTCACCCAAAAGTGTCACAGTCAATTTCCTTTGAAGGAATTTAGTAATAAAGGTTGGAAAAATAAAATTATATTCATAATTTATGAACATAATTGCGCAATCAAATATACCCATATAAGATTCTTTAAAGGACTATTTATTACAGACAGACACGATCAAGTTAAATCAAATGAGTGAAGTTGTATCTAGTCAGTGATATTTTCACAATATGTATAATGCGAGTCCTCCAGGGACTCGATAGGCTGCAAAAGTATGAGTCCCAAAGAGTAAAGTATGCTTTAAATATTAAATGATTACATCAAATGCTCTTCTTTAAACATTCCAATACAGCAGCAAATGATTTTTTGTTTTATGCTCAAGTAGTGCTGTTACTTTTTTTATTTCTGACTTGCCAAAATCCCCACTATAACAATTTACTTGCTGACTAACCCCCTGTACATAGATAAACCAAGCTTGCAGCAGATAAACCAAACTTGCAGCAGATAAACTAAGCTTGCAGCAGATAAATCAAACTTGAAGCAGATAAACTAAGCTTGCAGCAGATAAACCAAGCTTGCGGCAGAAAAACCAAGCTTGTAGCAGATAAACCAAACCTGAAGCAGATAAACAAAGCTTGCAGCAGGTAAACCAAGCTTGCAGCAGAAAAAAAAACAAGCTTGCAGCAGATAAACCAAGCTTGCAGCAGATAAAGTAAACTTGCAGCAGATAAACCAAATTTGCAGCAGATAAACCAAGCTTGCAGCAGATAAACTAAACTTGCAGCAGATAAACCAAACTTGCAGCAGATAAACTAAACTTGCAGCAGATAAACCAAGCTTGCAGCAGATACACCAAACTTGCAGCAGATAAACCAAACTTGCAGCAGATAAACCAAACTTGCAACAGATTAACCAAACTTGCAGCAGATAAACCAAGCTTGCAGCAGATAAACAAAACTTGCAGCAGATAAATAAAACTTGCAGCAGATAAACAACTGCAGACAAAAATGGAATCTGCAGATAGGAGGCTTGTGCATATTTGTCTTATTTCCTATTAGTATATTTACATAATTGTTGTACACATTTATACACAGCGATGTTTTTTGTCCAATTGGGAAAAGTACCTGTACAATTGGGAAAAATTGAGTCGTGAAAACCTCAAAATTGGGAAAAATCAAGTCGTGAAAACCTCAAATTGGGAAATTGGTGTATTTGATTTTTTGCTTCAAAATACATTACAATTGATAACTAAGTGTTTTCAACCTGTCAATATTATATTTACTTAGGTTCAAGCCATAGAGCTGCATAGGGAAACTAACTAAACGTTGCATTTAAAAAAAAAAATAAAAAAAATGACAGCAATTGGGAAAATTGTAGTTTTTTCGTAATTGGGAAAGTGCCGTTTTCCGGTACTTTATAAAGAAGGAAAATAATCGCTGATACATTTGAACAATGCACATGCAGCCAGGCAGTGAACGGTTTTAAAAATCCCAATGTTTACAAAAAGCAATTGTACCATGTGAATTTTAGAAAGAAAATAAATTTGTTTGAATACATAGTGATCTCAGGTTATTTTAGGAATAAGACAAACAAATTTACTGTTCATTTTCATACATGCCATAGAGTCAATAGATTTTTATTTATGCATCCAATACAAAAAGTTTGCATCAAGTATGCAAGACCCAGAAGTAAACAAGACATGTGTCCATAATGCAAACATCCCCACTTATTCAACTTTTGTCTGACAAAAGTGTTTTATCGCCTAATTCGACCTTTGATCTCAAAGTTTGACCTTGATCTTTGAGTTAGGGAGATTGCAGTTACATGTAACATTAGTTGTCTTATGATGGTGGACCTATGTACCAAATTATTTCATCAACAATATATGGCATAATTATGGCTTAGACAATGTCAAGGAATGTGACCTTTGACCTCTAAGTATGACCTTGACCATTTAGCTTGAGAAGGGTGTTTCATGTGACAGATCGTATGATCATTGTGGACCTTTGTGCTAAGTTATTTATTTTTTTAAATCCATCAATATATGGCACAGTTATNCAAAATGGCTGGAAAACTCCCTGCCCAATTAATGCTTTTGTCGATAAAAATTCTTCCCTATTTGGAAGATTTCGCGACTCGAAAAATCCCCATTTTGCTAGGTACTTTTTCCCCAAATAGACAGGAAAAGCCCTGCATACAAACTGACAGTGTGACTGCTATATTGTGCTGCCTTCTTCAAAAGGAGGTATACAAAATCACTGTCTACTTGATCAATATGAACATGTACTGTATTATATATTCAAGTTACGCAGTTCAGATACATGTTCCAGATGGGCATACAATTTTGAGGTATGCCTCGATGATATTTCATGCATAAAAACATTGCCACAAGTTTAGAACACTATCAAATACAGAGATAAACTCATTTTTCACTGAAAAATATAAGTTGTATAATAGCTTACACATGCTCTGAACTGTGTTTATTACCCCAATGCATGCATGACTTGACACAAACTCTTATTGAATAAGGATCCTAAACATGAAAGATACTATTTTTGACATAAAATACTTAAGACGCAATAGATATTTTTGGACCAGAAAAAGCATTAAGGTGTAAAAATGGAATGTTAGAAGTTAGAAAAGTACTCAGTTGAAGCCAATGCAAATGAAGGTTTTTAAAAAGTCATGGCTCCTGAGGTCTGAGTTACAGCTATTATTTAACAATTTGAATTCAGGTTCATTTGCCATTCTAATGACACAAATCTCTAGATTTGTGTCAACCATGTAAATACACAACAAGCCTGTTAACAAACACTCTGAGGCTCCTTTAAAGAATTACAAAAATTCAAATGTAGTTCGTCGTTAAAATACCAAATACAGAACTAATCTAATCCCTAGGTACCAACAACTTTTAACTATTTTAAGCACTTGTGTCACATGAATATTGGCATACAGACAAAAGATTTGAGGCCACATTAACTTGAATTAAAATACATAATCTCACTTATTAAGGTCATTTTAATTGTACCAGATGTGTAAATTAGCAGAAACAAGAGATGTGTTTGTCAGAAACACAATGCCCCCTATTGCGCCGCTTTGATTGTTTTTTTAACCTTTGACCTTGAAGGATGACCTTGACCTTTCACCACTCAAAATGTGCTGCTTTATGAGATACACATGCATGCCAAATATGAAGGTTACATTTTTTTTTTTCCTTTGACCTTGAAGAATGACCTTGACCTTTCACCACTGAAAATGTGCAGCTCCATGAGATACACATGCATGCCAAATATGAAGGTTACATTTGAAGCGACATAGAAGTTATGAGCATTATTCGAAACCTAAACGCAGATTTCGAAACCTAAACGTGGTCCCTAAGTTCAAGGTCAAGGTGTAAGGGGTGAATAAATGTGTGCGTATGGAAAGGCCTTGTCCATATGCACATGCATACCAAATATGAAGGTTACATCTGAAGCAACATAGAAGTTATGAACATTTTTCGAAACCTTAACGCAGATTTATAAACCTAAACGCGGACCCTAAGTTCAAGGTCAAGGTGAGAGGGGTAAACAAAAATTGTGGGTATGGAAAGGCCTTGTCCATATGCACATGCATACCAAATATGAAGGTTACATCTGAAGCGACATAGAAGTTATGAACATTTTTCGAAACCTAAACGCAAAGTGTGACGGAATTTCAGAAGGACAGACAGACGGACGGACAGACGGAAAGTGCTTTCACTATATGCCACCCTACCGGGGGCATAAAAACTATTTTCACTAAGTTCCTAAAAACAGCAGTACTATGGTTTCTTTTTGTCATTTAAAAACAGCAACTCAAGTAAATGAGGTGCTCATGTCAATTTTCCCTGTTACATAATTACAAGCTCATGGACTTAGACTTGATAGCGGAGCCTTTGGTTCTTTGCAACCGAGATACTCTAATGACAAACATTCTTGCAGTATTTATTTTATTTATTGACTCTTAAATGCAATAATTGGCATTGTTGTTTCATTTTTGTGAAGCAAAAATTCCACTAGGTAATTTTTACAATTGTTGCAATTATTTGGCATATGTTGTAATTATTAATACAATGGAGACAATTAAAATAATTTGTCAATATTTCCTACAGACTGCATTCAGTGAAAGACCGACTTTCGGCTGATTGGCAAATCAGACAGAAAATCTGATCAGTACTTAAATTAACCAAGGCAAATAGAAACCTACAAACCCACAATCCAGCAATATTGCTGAGGTCATATCACTGACAAACATTATCTCAAAACGAATTGGTATCATTACGATTTTGTCAAAGAAAAAATCATTTACAAAAGTTTTTTCAAACAAATATTTCCGGCTAAAATTCATTCCATGTTGTTCCTCTTCTTGCCAGCAGTCTTCCTTTGCTATCTGTGTTATTATATTTATGAGCCTCGTTCTGTGAAAAGGGGGTTTAAGTCATGTTCGAAAAGTGTCGTCCCAGATTAGCCTGTGCAGACCCCACAGGCTAATTAGCGACGACACTTTCCCCCAAACTGGATTTTCGTCAAGAATAGTCTGCCTGTAAGCAATTAATGCAACAAAAGCGGAAAGTGTCGTCCCTGATTAGCCTGTGTCAGCTGCACAGGCTAAACTGGGACAACACTTTAAGCGCATGCATTGAACCTCCTTTTCACAGAGAGGCTCAAATGTATGCTTTGGTACAAGCATGTTTTTTCTAGTACACGTGACGTTACCTCGGTGTTCCACTGTTGCTGCTCATAGCACACAGTCTGAAAGAGTCGCTCGATGTCAGCCACCGAGTGTGACAACCGATCATGAGGCTTCATATCCTCTTTACGACGCAGTGCTTTTGATAACCGTATCCAAGATATTGCGCCTTTCTTTGATAGAGACATTACTGTTTCAGGCACGCACAGAACAACACAAAACTCCTTTATCAATTTTAGTGTTTTCCAATCTTGCACAAACCATCAACAACATAAAACCCATGATCACCATCACTTAATTTGATCTTTTTCATTTTGCACTACATCATTAAACTGACATTAATATCCAAATAACATAAATTTAATTAATTTAAACACTGATTATACAAAATTCTGCACATGCTAAAAAAAATCAAGAAAAGTTTTTATTTACATATAACACAGTTTTCGTATTTTTTGAAATCATCACATTATATTACAGTATTTATCCACATTTTCATTGATCAACAGTTACCTGAATCTAAAATACTTAAACCAACTTTGTTTACCATATGTACGGTGAGCATGTTAACCCATTACTCCAGTTTTTGCACGGTAAATATACTTCCCACAGCTATCCTTCTATAATTTATCTGCATGTAATTAATTAAAAAGGTGTATCCCTCCAAGGCAGATATGTAACATATGAGGATGGTTAAAAACACACACCACATCCATCAGTATCAACATTTAATTATTGGTAACCTTCATAAATTTGATAACGGCTCTAAAATCTTGATAAATTGGTTCAAGTTTAAATTCTCTCCATTACCAAATTATTGCAATGTCAAATGCAGTCATTATTTCCAACTATGTAACACATTAAGCAACATTGCCTCTGAATTATCGTTGTTTATGTCAGTTCAGTCACAGTGCAAAGGTATTCACTGTTATAAACACAGGTTTTATTTCCTTATTAAATATCAGAAGTTATAAAACAAGAAAGTAAATGACTGTGCATCAAGTGCAGAAACTAAGTGGAAACCATTTCAAATTCCCATGAAACCATCACTATTGTCACAATAGTCACTGACACATCTTAACAACCACAAACTGGAAAAGAATCTGACAAGAATTATTAGCATTTTCTTCCCATGTGTTTGTTCTTCCCATTAGAACAACTTCAAACATTTTTCAAACAGTTGTCCAAGTCAAGTTTTTCATGTAGCTATGATGTGATAAACTGCAAACATTCTTTCTCATAAAACCCAAACTTGCAACTGCTTTCATATTCCAAAGAAAACATCTTTCTCATTATATCAAAAGCAAACGTGACATATTGATGTAAATTTATTTAAATAAGGCTCCTGATTAATTAATATATCGAAATGACCTAAAGTTGCATTTATATCAGATTACCAGCTAAGGAAAGTAAAAGCCAGGAGAAATTACAATCTTTTGACTTCTGTGTGCCATATATTTAGCTGATAAAATAAATCCTATTGCTGGGTTTACACTATGATATCAAAATCCCTCAAGTGGCTATGACCCAAAGTACAAACTGTGTACATTAGAAAACCTCCATTATATATACAAACCAATTCTCCTTTCACTTACTTTAATCTACAAAGTCAATGGAAAATCTTATGCAGAGTAAGGAGTATGAGTAATATTTAAGTGATAATGTACCTTACACTAATATTGAAATTATGATGTACCTAACACTGATATTAGTGACTTATTAGTGACTTATAGTGTGCACTTTACACTAATATTGGAGTTATTATGTACCTAACACTAATATTGAACTGATTGTGTACCTTACACTAATATTGACATGAGTGTGTACCTTACACTAATATTAAAATGATAATGTACCTTACAATACTATAGAAATAAGTATTTACCTTACACTAATATGGGTGATTGTGTACTTGACACTAATATTAGTGATTGTGAACTTTACACTAATATTGAAATGATAATGTACCTAAAACTAATATAAGTGATTGCTGACCTTACACTAATATTGAAATGATTATGTACATTCCACTAATATTGAAATGATTATGTACCTTCCACTAATATTGAAATGATTATGTACATTCCACTAATATTGAACGTATAAGGAACCTAACACTTATATTGAAAGTATTAGTAACCTTACACTTATATTGAAAGTATTATGTACCTTTCTCTAATATTAGTGATTGTGTACCTTACACTAATATTGAAATTATGTACCTTACACATATATTTGCGATTGTGTACCTTACACTTATATTGCCATGATTGTGTACCTTACACACAGATCAATTTAAAATTACCGAAGATTCCTAATCAGTCATCACAAATACTGGAATCACAGGTTAATAATTACAACTTTTTTCACGTTCACGTGCACACTATATTATGATTGGATAATCAGATAACTTGACCTGATTTTAATTTCCAGATGAAAGGACTGCATAGGCTTATCTGGAACGGCACTTAACGCACGTGCATTAAGCCCAGTTTTCCCAGGGCACTGCTCATTTATATCACTTTGCATGCTGGGAAATTTGTCGTCTGCTAAAATGTTGTCTGCTGAANGTACCTTACCCATATATTTGCGATTGTGTACTTAACACTAATATTTAAATTATTATGTACCTTACACTAATATTGCCATGATTGTGTACCTTACACACAGATCAATTTAAAATTACCGAAGATTCCTAATCAGTCATCACAAATACTGGAATCACAGGTTAATAATTGCAACTTTTTTCACGTTCACGTGCACACTATATTATGATTGAATAATCAGATAACTTGACCTGATTTTAATTTCCAGATGAAAGGACTGCATAGGCTTATCTGGGACGGCACTAAACGCACATGCATTAAGCCCAGTTTTCCCATGGCACTGCCCATTTATATCACAGTAATACAGAAGGCTTGGTGACTTTCAACTACTAAACTGACCAAGGATTCAGCATGTTCAAATAAAATGTTTTCAATATTATATTTACTAAGATTCAACTTATAGAGCTGGATAAGGAAATAAGTAAATGTAAACAATTATTATTTTATTTTTTTGGAAACCTTCCATATGGAATTATAGGCAGTCATTCAGGAAAAATATATACTTTTTGAGAATTGACAATCAGACGGAATTTAGACCCAAAATGTGTCTAAAAAAAAAAACCACTGTAAATTGTAGTCAGCAACGGTAAATTTCAGTCAGTTCAGTGAAATGTCACTCAGTTTTTGCAAATTTTAGTCAGTTTTTGCAAATTCGGTGAGATTAGGTAAAGTCTTTTCAGTCTGTTTAAGTAAACTGAGCCAAGCATTTATGACTGCTTGATGCAAATTGCGGTCAACATAGTACTGAAAGGCTTATTAATGAGGTATTGCACTGAAATGTTGTGTAGGTAGTTTACTTGCAGACCTAGCTATGAGGTATTGTACTGAAATGTTGTGTAGGTAGTTTACTTGCAGACCTAGCTATGAGGTATTGCACTGAAATGTTGTGTAGGTTAAGTTTACTTGCAGAACTAGCTACGAGGTATTGCACTGAAATGTTGTGTAAGTTAAGTTTACTTGCAGACCTAGCTATGAGGTATTGCACTGAAATGTGTAGGTAGTTTACTTGCAGACCTAGCTATGAGGTATTGCACTGAAATTGTGTGTAGGTAGTTTACTTGCAGACCTAGCTATGAGGTATTGCACTGAAATGTTGTGTAGGGAGTTTACTTGCAGACCTCGCTTGAATCTGCTTTTGGGAACAGGTGGATCCAGGTAAGGTCACTGTAATTTAAATTAGAAGAACTGTTTTCCGATCAATAACTTGAGTTTGGATGGAGTTTAAAATGCGCAGAAATTGTGTGTAGGTAGCTTGCATCAACACCTTACAGTGACCTTACCTTGATCCAATCTCAAAGAACAAAATGCAACAATAATATTAATTTTATTATGGGGAGACTATCCTGGAATGTTAACAGTGTTATTTTCTGCTCAAAATGGAAAAAAGTTTACATTTTTCCCAAATGAGACCTAACAATTCCGAATTGAGGGACACCCCCCTTTTTTGTTCATTTTTTTTAGATCTCGATATTTAATTCATCTCCAATCCAGCTCAATTAGTTGACCTTAGTAAATATAATATTGAAAACACTTTTATTCTCAGTTTTGAAGCATTTGTTAGCAAAACAACAACAACACTAATTAACCAATTTTAGTCTAAATGCCTTGATTTTTTGCAATCCAAAGGGACACGGCCCCATTTTCAAAATGGTGAGGAAAAAAACATTGGACTTTAAGGTCAGTCCCATGTACATATATCTTAGATGCTTCATATACAGAACATGTGTTCGATCAGTCCCATGTTCATACCTTAGACGCTTCATATACAGAATATGTGTTCGGTCAGTCCCATGTACATACCTTAGATGCTTCATATACAGAATATGTGTTTGGTCAGTCCCATATACATACCTTAGATGCTTCATATACAGAATATGTGTTCCTGCGTCTGAAAGGCATCACAAGCTGCTTTAAAACACCGACAATATTAGCTCATCAAGCCATAACAAGATCATCAAGCAAAAAATCCTTCTTTCATATTCACTTAGCAATCCATTCACTCTGTTCTAGCATAAATTGTTTTTGCCAACAACAAACACAGGACCAAAATGTTAACCAAAATAATAAAGTTCATTGTTTTGAATCACTTTGTTCAAACACCATGTCAATGTTTTCTACACACTGTACAATCACCAACATTTATTTTCCTGTACTTAGTATACTTGACACTCCATATGAAACAAGAATTGAATACAAATTCCTATGAGTAATAATATGTTGGCTTACAGCAGCCTGTTTCATTTGCATATTCATCATTTAACAAATTTATGTTAATTACAATTCAGTACTTCGTACTGCTAGAATTATAATTCAAATAAGCACTTGATATTCAAGAAACACAGTCACTTTTTATTTCAAGCTTAAAAGTACATATTTAATAAATTACATCAATGTTCTCAATAGAAATCCGTATTTATGTTTCATCTTAAGCACCTCTTATTAAATAAACTCCCTAACACAATCAATGATCAATTCAAAGTAACCATCTCTGACATAACGGAAGCGCCAATGTTTGTTTAAGCCAGTGTCCCATATGTATGGAACGCACCGAAAGTTTCCCTTTGGCAAAGACACTCAAATTGAAATATTGGCTACCTGAATATACAAAAGACAAATTACCCACTTTACAAACATACACAGTACTTATAATAACAAGAAATTACTGCAAACAAACAAAACACCGCTCTGTATATCCATATTGAACTGTCTCTAGCAAACACTCATTTGAATATATGATAGCTAGTTACAATGAACATGAAACTTTCGGCTTTCAAATACAGATAATCTTTTCAACTCCAGAAATACACAGAATATAATCAGTTACACTGCAAAACATGTAAAGCAATCAACAAACAAAACAAACTTATCAAATTAAATAAGTTTTTTGTAATACATACATTTTTTTTGCAGCATCAATGAACTTATTTTGCCAAATCTAACAACGTTCATTTATGATAGTAATGCCACCTATATGTTACGACAAGAGGCTACATATATTTCATAACTTTAACTCATATTGTTACCAAAATAAAATAATATTACAAAATCCTATTTTGTATAGCAATATTTACAATTATTCATTTAAGAGTTAATTTCTGTCTTCATAGTTTTATTCTTTTCTTTCTAGTATTGTTTTACTATGTCACGTTTTTGTAACAAATTGTTATTATTATTCATATTAAAATTATGCAATCAGCAAACTTGAAAATAAGATTTTATATAAGTGTTTAAGGGGAACAGTAACGAAATAAGTGTTATTAGGACTATTTTGATAAGCTTAAATATAAAAAAAAACACAAAAAAACTAATGTATACAATTTCATATCATGGCCCAAGAGATATTACAGGTATAAAAATATATATTTATTCAGGATCTCAATTCAGTTCGATTCAAGATATCAAACCATGATTGATGTTCTTTCTTAACTCTTTGAAACTGAACTAAATACCCAAAATAATAGGCCTTGTATTTAAATGACAAGCAAAATTACACAGACATTTTATAAATGACATTTTAAGTACATCAATATTGTACCATTGTGCCATGTTTATAGAGATGAATACCTATGTATAAAAAGGTCTTTGGGGATTTCATCAAAACTGATTTACGTCAAAAGAAAATGAATATCACCATTCCTCACACTGAAAATTGAAGACATCCATTAAATGGTTTGATAATTTATAGCAAACCAATATAAAAGGGACATGCTACCACAATTAACGGTGCTTGATTTCACAGATACTGTGACACAAGTCTTGTCAGTGTGTTTGACAGTTGTTATAATGATTGCAATGTGAAGTTTCAGTATTTAAGGCCAACATGACATAAATGTTTGAAAAACATGGCACAGGCTGCCCAGCACAGACACCAAGACATTGTCGTTGCGTAGTGGATACAGTGTCCACCTTATAGAGACCCGGAGGTCACCCGTGTGATCCCTACTGTGGGAGCGTTCTATAGATCTCTCCCCGATAAACACTAAGTACTGGTTCTAGCTCCAGAAAATGGACTCGAGAGCGTTTCAATAAGCCTGAGGCTTTCGAAGCAAACAAGCTTAAATAGGTTTAGACTAGGACATGGCCAGAAACTGCTTCTGAAATGTTCTGATCATGATCTGGTTTTGTTCTATACATACATCTACAGTACAGTCCACGCGTTTTCCCCAATTTCCCTCGCTACTCCGCGGGCAGTATCTCTGAGGGAGATTAAGAAAATCCCGCGATACGCAGCGTTTGCATGATTTGGGACACCGCGGTTATCGATCGGCAAAATTGATAAGCCAACGCGGCGGCCCTCGGCGTTGGCAACGCGGGGGAAACTCCATGTTTAACGAGATATCAATCAATTTAACTTTCCCCTGCGAAAATTTGTTCTAGAAATTGGAATGGTTCTGGAACTGTTCTAGAACATCAAGAACAGTTCTAGAATGTTCCATATTCCCGTTCTAGAACTTATGTTCTGGAATTGTTCCAGAACTGTTTTCTAGAATAATTCCAGACATTTGTGGAACAAGGCTTAGTTCTGAAACTGTTCCAATAATATACAAGAACATTTTTAGAACATTTCTAGAACAAAATAAGTTCAAGAAATTTCTAAAAATGTTCTAAACTGTAGTTCTAGAACACATTTAGAACTCTTTAAGAACCAGTAAGTTCTACAAAAGTTCTAATGGGGAATAAGAACACATATAGAACAGGTCTAGAACCATTGCTGTTTTTACAAAGGAAGAATATTGTGTGCACAGGAAGTTGAAACGGGCATGCTGAATGAAGACACATGGTTTATGT